>JAPPVO010000031.1:100925433-101125433 GCA_030407325.1 Camellia japonica
CAAGGCACGAATGGAATCTAGTGAAACCATGCCTGGTTGGGAAATTCACCCAGATGGGAGTTTGAAATATCAAGGTCGAGTGTTCGTGCCGAGTGATGACTCACTAAGAGAAAAGGTACTTAAGGAATTTCACCATTCAGTATTCGCAGTACATCCAGGAGGTACTAAGATGTACCAAGACTTAAAACGCCAATATTGGTGAGGCGGAATGAAAAAGGATGTAGCCAAGTTTGTGTCTCAGTGCCTGACATGTCAACAAGTAAAGGCTGAACACCAAAGACCGGCAGGAACACTTCAACCTTTACCAATCCTGGAGTGGAAATGGGAACACATAACCATGGATTTTGTGATGGGTTTGCCTCGATCACCACAGAGACATGACGGCGTATGGGTAGTGGTAGATCGACTAAGACAGCCCGATTCTTACCTGTCGGGTCATCAGATACGTTAGACTCACTCAGTAGATTGTTCATCAAAGAAGTGATCAGATTACACGAAGTACCAGTTAGCATCGTGTCTGATCGTGATCCTCGATTCACTTCCCAATTTTGGCAGAGCTTGCAGAAAGCAATGGGAATGAACTTATGTTTTAGCACGGCATTTCACCACAAACAGATGGACAGTTTGAAAGGACGATACAAACCTTGGAGGATATGCTTCGAGCTTGCGTTATGGATTTTGATGGAAGTTGGGAGAAACACTTACCTCTCGTTGAGTTCGCTTACAACAATAGTTTCCAGGCCAGTATTGGAATGGCACCGTATGAAGCAATTTATGGGCGACCTTGTCGATCACCAGTCTGTTGGACAGAAGTAGGGAAAGCAACTTTGCTAGGACCAGACCTGGTTCAGGAGACCACTGAGAAGATAAAACTGATCAGACAACGACTAATCGCAGCCCAAAGTCGACAAAAGAGTTATGCGGATCAAAGGAGACGGCCCTTAACTTTTGAGGTAAGCGATCATGTTTTCCTCCAAGTTCGACCTCGTCGAGGTGCTACGCGATTCGGAAAAAAAGGAAAACTTGCACCTCGTTATGTGGATCCAAACCCTTTCGAGGCTTAGAGCCATTCAGCCCGTTTGACGGTGATAAATCCGAGCCCACCAATCTTGGACTTGCGATAAATTCGGGCCCCCTAATCTTGGGCTATTGGGCCTAAATAATTTAGTGGGCTCAAATTAGCCCCTCTTACAGGGAGAAACCTAAATTCGCCCATACATCTACGATACTGAATATGAAATACAAAATCGCTTGGCTGTCTTAAGCAACAAGGGTATTGTACCGGGAGTGAATATTTCAATATTATAAGGATTGCAACAAATGTTGAACATAATATATCCTTATGTGAAGGTGTTCCAAAATGCCAAAATTTGTTAGGCAAACAAAATGTCTGACATTTACATTTGCGTATGATGCACTCACGGGATGGAAAACAATATGTAAAGCCATCTGCGAACGAAATAGTTGCATTAATTGTTGGTGATGGGACGAGACATGTAGAATATCATGATATCATTCATTGTTCATAAGTGTGATGGAAGTTTAAAGAGGATAAATGAAACTCATCCATCATAAATGCCACTACAATACCCTCTACTTTTTCCTTATGATACAGTTGGATGGAGAAGATGCATATCTTTAGTGACACTTCAAATAATTCTCAAAAAAGGATATCAATAAGAGAATTCTATGCATTCAGATTGCAGTATCGAGAAATTGAAGGGAAAACACTACTTCAAGGGTGGCGTTTGGTCCAACAATTTGTGGTTGATTGTTATGCTGCCATTGAATAATGTAGGTTGATTTTTATCAAAACCCATCAATCTGAGTTACATGCAGATTTGTATTGAGGCTTAGTGGTTGCTGGCGATGTTGATGCATCGACAATAGGAAGAAGATTTGTGTTGCCTTCATCGTTTATTGGAGGGCTACGCAACATGGTTCAATATTATCAGGATGCCATAGCTATATGTCAATCTATTGGACCACTTGATCTTTTTATTACATTTACATGCAATCCTAAGTGGCCAGAAATACAAAATGAAGTTGCACGAATAACTAGTTAAGATGCAAATGATAGACCTGTTTATTGCATGAGTTTTTTGAATCAACATAAGACAATTGATGGTAGATTTGAAGAAAAATACGTTCTTTGGCACAGTACTAGCAAGTATCAATACAATTTTCAAATATTCAATATCTATTTTTCAATTTCCCATTAGGGAAATTGATGCAATTGTACAGATATTTCTGTAATTGAATTCCAGAAGCGAGGATTGCCACATTCACACACTATTCTAACATTAGCACTAGAAAATAAGCTAACTACAGCTGAAGAAATTGATGAAATCATTCGTGCAGAGTTGCCAGATAAAAATTTGGATCCTTTAGCCTATGAGACTGTTGTGAGATGCATGATACACAGTTCTTGTGGTGCAGCAAACCCAAATGCTCCATGTATGGTGTAACGGATCGAGTCAAAACCCAACCCTTTTTGCTTTTATGTTTGGAGTATGTATTTGTTTTGGTTGACATTTACCTTACATTGTTGAGTTTGACCTTATAACACCTTGGAATAGCTTCAGAACAGCAAACCAGCAGATTTCCTTGTGTGTGATCGCGCTCGCAATCATGGTAACCTCGTACGGGACCAAAAACATGTCCCAATATTTTGTCAACGAAAATCCTGGCGCCCAAGACTCGCTTGGTCACGCTCGTGATGGTGTCTCTATATAAAACCAAAGTGCATGTAAAAAGCCACTTTTTCTTTCTTTCTCTCTCATGTCTAAGATAGTTTCCTCGTCTGGTGCAATTCTGAACCATTGTTTCAACCATCCCTCCACCGATAATTTTACCCCTACATCAAAATTCAGACCCAACCTAGATTCATGCCATATACGTTTAGACAAAGGACATTGAAAACAGAGATGTTTTAAAGATTCTTCATCCTTTAAACATCTTGGGCAAACCAAATCAATTCGAATTCCTCTTGTAAATAATGACAGTTGAACCGGCAAAATTCGATGTAATAGTTTCAAAATAAACAAAGTCCACTTAGGATGTAAGTGAAGCTTCCGAAGTTTTTTCCAATACCATGCATTATCTTCCCTTTCAAGACTCTCTATCCCTTATTTGAATCCAATGTTTTAAAATAACTCGATTTCATCAAATAGACAACATTCAAATTTGTTGCCTTAATAATTGAATCAGGAGTTTTTTCTTGCGGTATATAACTGTTAAGAATATGACTTACTATTAATGGAAGAAAAGTAATCTGACCAATTGTTCCGGCTATTCCTTTCGCTCATCATTTATCAAATGAGAAACCCAGAATGAGCTAAAAACCCGCCCAACACCCTGACCTGAGAGATTATTTTTAAAGTTGGTATCCATTGATCTTCAAACGGGTCTATTTGCTTTCCATCCCTCACTCTCCAAGAAAGACCTGTATCAAGTAAATCTCTACCCCTTAATATACTTCTCTATCACCATGAACACCCATTCTTTGGCTTTACATCAGTCTCTTAGATTACTCATATCAGAATTGTGAGACTTAACCCTAATGGAGCCAAGAGACCTCATAGGTCACTCCTAAGTGGTGCTATATAGTAGAACCAGTTAACCATATAGCAGTAAGTCATATATTCACACCATATAGCAGTAAGTCATATATTCACACATATGCAGGGATTCGAACGCACATTTCTAAGACTCAACACGGTTTTCTCCGGTCTAAAAGGTTCACTCTACCAACTATATATGTTATTGTTCAAATAACTAACCCCAAAGAAAGTTGAACCTGAAATTTTAAATATAGGGAAATTCTATGATACACACCACCTTTGGGTGGGTACCATATGCATTTTTGGTTACAACTTTTGTGTTTTTTGTTATGACCTATTATGTTGTTAGTTATGACATATTGTGATTTTAATTATGATATTATTTTAATTATAATCTAAGAATTATTTGGTTATACCTCATGTGATGTTTGGTCATAACTCAAATTATTATTATTATTATTTTGTAGTTATGCCTTTCATAATATTAAAGTTCTATCATTTGTGATAATCAAACTCACAAATAACATAACTTGCATATGGTACATACTATTTTAAGAGTGTGTATGGTTAAATATAACACACTCCCAAGGTCATACCACTCCATCACACTACTTTGGTTAGCTTATATTTAAAGTTGTTATGTTGGGGATTCTATTTACACTCGAAAAATTAATTAGTATACCAAATTTTTTAGTACTCCTTATTAAATTATTTAGATATATAATTTACTCTCAATATATTTTATATTTTTTTATAAATTATCCTTGAATAATATAATATTTTAATTTTATAGTACATCCAAATAATAAATTCACCATGTTCAGACTTACAAATAATTTTATAGTACATCCAAATAATATTTTAATTTTATAGTACATCCAAAGCCGAACGTAGTCAACTTATTCGGCTCTCTGGTGCCGAAAAAGATTGTTTTACTCGGACTTTTAGATCCGAACAAAGTTTGGATTTGAAAGTCCAAACAGTATAGACGTAAAACATACTGAATATAAGTTCTTATGTAATATATATATAGAAATCAATAATTGTATTTTGATATTTATATGAATACTTATCTCATCTTTGATGGGTTGTTTCAAAAAATAGTTTTGATTATTATTGTCATCCATTGTTTAATTTTGTTCGAACTTTTTTCTATTTGCAAGTAATAACACAATAAGAAATAATGAAATTGATGATAATAGCGAGTTTTGGTGGCATGGATTAGAGTTTTGCAGTGAGGAAGAAGAAAAAGAAAATAATTGAAATTTAGGAAAAAATATGAAAAGATTTAAATATGAAGAATACATATAAATGACTGGTGTATTTTAGAAAAAAAATAATATTTTATTTTCAAATTTAATATATGTTAGCTTTATTAGTAAATTTGTATTAAAATATAATAAAAATTAAAATTTTAAAATTTTAATTAAACATACCAGGTTATTTTTATTTATTTATTTATTTTTTGGTGGGGGGGACCTTGCTATTCCTCATATATAATTAGGGCTTTGGGCCTGGAATCTACCCAAAAATGACATAAAGGATAACCATTAATTGGCCCTATAAAGAAAGGTGAGACCCAACAGAGCAGTGCTAGGTGTGAAGCAAGGACAAAGCACCTCAAATATGGTTTGTCCATTGTCATTATATATTCTGACGAGCGTTACAATGACAGTGACCCCTAGTTTGAAAATTATTCGAATTTATAAGACTTTTCTTTAAATATTGGATTTGGATTGGTTGACCGATTTTCAATTGACCGAAATTGGGACAAAAAATTTCAGTTAAATTCAGATTAAATTTGAAAAATTATAATTATGGATTCACGGAGAAAAAAGGATTTTTAGCATTTGTTGTTAAGTTGAAAATTTAGTTGAATAATCCAATTTAGCCATGAATATGAAAATTTAGCTATGAGTAGAAGGTGCAAGAGTATGAAATGTTATTTCTACTAGGTATCATAAAAGGAATATCACAAACAAATAAGCGTATTGTATGAATAAGAGTGGAGGTGATGTGTTGGGCTATCGAACAAATTGAACTGAGATTCAAACAAATTTATTCCTACAATTGAAAGGATATTTTCGTCTTTAACATATAAATTAAAAAACATTTAATAAATAAGATAGTTAAGTGTTATAATTTTTACTTTAAAAGGAATAAAATGATATAAATCAACAATTAAATTAAGGGTGTAAAATGTAATTTGAATACATATATATATATATTCTTTCCATGAGTGAGAAAGATAGCTACATCTTGATTCCACTGGGTGATCATCATTTATTTGCCAACAGCAGTGATAGAGAGCTTCAAGTATAGAGTTCTAAACAGAATTCTATATAATTGGTAGTGGAAAAAAAAAAGACAAATTCTAATGAGAAAAAAAGACAAATTAAAACTCTTTTAAAACTCTTCTTTTAACTTTAAAACATTTGAATGGGAGAGAAGACAATCCCTTATATTATTTCCAAAAATTCTTTTACTATATTAATATAGTATTTCCTGCTAATTATCTTTGTTGACTCTTGATAACTAATGTCGATTACAAACGTGAGGAATAGAAGTTACTTGATCACATTTCTTGAGAATTTTTTTTTAAAGATTTTTAATGTTAATTTTATCATATATGCCTTTACCAATACGAAAAAACATCGAACACAATTCAATATATCACATTTTAATAGATATATTATCTTAGAATTGCTATATTTTTGTAACTCAATGGGAATATAATAAAATAATATTTGAAAATGTTTTCGTATTATTTTATAATTTTTCTTTTAGAAATTGGTTTCTTAATTCATATCTAATTTTTTTTTAAAATGTTATTAATAAATGTGTTAATTCCTATGTTAATAAATGTGTTATGTATGTTAGAATTCGGGGTTGTCTTTTACGAAAAAAAAAGTTTAAGGCAGAGGGTTTAAGGGGTGGTGGACATGGAGGTGGGTTGCCTGTTGGGAGGGAGGTGAAGAAAAGACGATTGAAGATTGTGAGAAGGTGGTTTTGAAATACTCATTCAATCAAACAAGCCCTTGTAAGATCTTTTCAGCTGTCACCTGAAACAGAAATAAAACTTTGGTCTGTAGTACTGGAATTAGCACTCCGACAAGTAAGTTGGTTTTTGTAGAAAGATTGGTGTTTTTTAGTTTCTTGAAGCCCAAGGTTTTAGCACATACATGCTCCTTCAGCCTCCCTCCTCCTTTTATAGAGTCACTCTCCTTGATATTTTCTCCATACAGCTTAGCCATCCATCATCACTCTGTCAGGGTTCATCTCTATACTATACTTTCTTGAAAGGGACAGTCTGGTCCAACCTAAAGGGACCATGCCGATTTTCCTGACATACTCGGCCCTGACGTACGGCACAAGTACCTATAACTCAACATTCTACTTTATTGTCTTTCATGTCTATTTGGCAATGACTTTCAGTCTAGAGGGCTTTGGTTTCATTCAACCCATCTTAGATGGGCTTGGATGCTCTATTTGTCATTTTAGGTGTACCTCTTTTTGACTCCCACAATTTCCTTCCAAGCACCGGATTAACTCATATGCCTAGTGGGCTACGTGCTCGGCTTCTGATGGGCTATATTCACAGACTTCAAAACTAATTATACTTTATGCCTAGAAATCTAGGCGTGTAATAGACACGTTATTCCATTGAAGGTTAGAAGGGACGCGATGTGAAATGATTGCAGTTTCTTGCCTCTTCGTAATTTCCATTTATTTAATGCGATTTGAAAACCCTCCACCCTTCCGTTTTTTAAAAGACTTTATCCTTGCATCTTCGCAACTCTCCACCTTGATGACCTCGTCTGTGACTACTCTACTTTCTTTATTGTTCGTAAATCCTTCACTTCAACTTGTAAGTCCTCTAAGCCTCACTCTTTATTTCGTTTTTAGAATTTTGGTCCATCATTCTGTTACTTCTCCTTTTTGCATTCTATCTTGTTCTTATAGCTAATCAGCTAAAAGCCGTTCTATTTGAGGATAGAGTCGTCGCCTTATGTCGTCACTTCTCGATCCCTGACGATGTTCACCTGACCCTCGTTGGGGACATAGAGGTTGATATGGAAAGAGCTGACGTCAATACCATCGTCTTCCCTTTATTGGCGATTACCGAATAAGAAGTTTGTTTCCCTCTCCATCCCTTACTCAGAATTGTTCTTCATTATTAGGGCCTTATTCCTTCGCAACCCAACATGAATTTCTACCGAATAATAATGGGCATAGTAGAGTTAAACCGTCGACACTGACTTAACTTAGGGATTCCTGCCATTTGGCATTGTTGTGCTCTTGCCAAATCATTTGGTCGGCAAGAACGGTTGTTCTTAAGAGCCAAAGACACTGATCGCCACCTAGTAACCATGTTTGCTAGCTTTGGCAAAAGGTTAGATGATGTGATGGTTGTCGTTTGAGGTAATTGGGAATTCAATGAAGGAGAAAATCGTCTGAATCCTGTGCCTAGGCAGAAAGGCGAACCAGGTGGCCTAGTAGTTCACTTGTCAATTTTTTTTGTTAATCGGCTCCTCTGTAAGCTTACCATGTTTTTTTTTTTCTTCTTTTTCTTCTTCTTCTTGCAGGCAACGATCTAAAGAAGTCCCTCACTTCAAGAGACGAAGTCGTTCTCGCTCAAGTAAAGGTCGTTCTTCATTTCACTGGGCACCAATCTCCAAGGACAAGGACGCGCCGCCCACATCCTTCTAAGATACGATCCTTCCTACTCATCCTTCATAACGGCTGACCACATACTGATTTCCAGAGGCAAGGAACAACTCTCGACTCTTGTATTTCCCAGCTTTGTTAATTTGAGAGACATTGGGGTTGAGGATTCATCAACCAGTGAACAAGGCGATGGGAATGGTGGTCAGGATGTCGAACAAGGCGTAAGATAAAACGTCGAACAAAATGTTGGTCTAATCAAGCAAGCCGATCAAGCGAGTTGAATGCTGCCACCAAACGAGACGCCCGTCAAGTAGAAGAGCAAGATTTAGATAGAGAGCTTGACATAGCTTTTGATCAAGTCGGCTCTAGAGAAAGAGTTGGCGGCTCAAAACTTACGGCTTTCCCTGACTCAATAGATATTGAAAGTCCTCAAGAGGAAGATATCTTTATTGACTTAGGGGATTTTCCTAGATCCAGGTCAGAAGAGATAGCGGGTGAATCCTTTTTCCTAGCACAATTTTCCAAGAAAAGGAACGTTGAAAGAGTTAAGTCCAAGAAAACATTGCTAATACCACTAACCAAGTAGTCGATACTCTGACTATCAAGACGAAAGGGATCGACGAGTAAACCGTAATCAAAATATCAGCGCAACCATCACCGTTGGTGTCGGTTGAAGCCCCTTCAATTGCATATGTAAAAGCCGCTGATGCGACTGGCTCTAAGTGTCCTGCCAAATCTTCACAGTTGACGGAGCAACCTATTGAAAAAAGAGCTAGAGTTCCATCTAGCCTCGAATTGATAGCGCCGTTCCAAATATTGCTTAAAATCAGAAGTGTTCCGATTCTGACAGGTGCTTCGACCGTCAAGGAGCCTGGAGTTGCTCTAGGCATGTCGACCTCTATTACACTACCGCTGGACAAGGTAATGTTCCGTGCTAAACCTAATGCTTTGTTTGTTGCAATGGCCGCACAATCGGCTATTTTAGTAAGTTCCATTTATTGTCCCTTGGTTATATCTAGCGTCTTAAATGTTTGGTGTCTAGAGAAACTTGTTTTGTAGGCTGCCAAACAAATTGCCTACATTGGTCAATGTCCCCATGATGCAGTGGAGTTAAGCAATCAACTTCAGGCAGAAGTAATGGTTGAGCGGCATAGAGTAGAGTCGGCAACGGTTGAGTTGGCAATTGCAATGAAAAAAGCAGAGGCCACACAACAAAAGGCTACAGAAGAGTAACAGAAAGCTTCTGTCGAAGAGGAAAAAGTGAAGAATGCCGACTTGCTTCACTAATCTGCTAAAGAGAGGGCGAAGCTTTTTGAGGAGGCCCTGAAAACAACCAAGGATGAGTTAAGGAAATTGAGAGTCGAGTTGCTTAATGTAGAGAGACTGTTAACGGAGGCTCAAGGGGCGACGACGAAGGCCTTTGAGTAAGGAGAGATGGCTTCCACTGGAAAATATGCCGACTAGGTTTTGGCCTTCAAAAATAGAGGCTTCAAACATGGTTGACAAAAGGCCCTTGGTGCTGCTCAAGTTTCGCACAATGTGCCGATTCCTTTTGAGGTAGAGGACGTTGAGTCGTTGGACTCATACTCAGAGAGCTTAGAGGCCGAATAGTTTAGATTAAATGTTTTTATTGTAATGCTTCGAGTTTGTTTCCCTTTTTGTGTGTGTGTGTGTGTGTGTGTGTGTGTGTGTGTGTGTGTGTGTAATAGATATGCTAGGGCCATTTTTATATGTAAAGTGACCAACTCATGTAACTAGTTAGTTTATAAATGAAAACATTCTTTGGTGCATCAAAATTGTCTTATTGAATGGGTGCAATAGAACTTTACTTAAATCATTTCTAAATTGATGCTCATACAATCGACATGATATATGTTGATGCAATTGTAGACTTAACTTCCACCGTCCCTAATAATCTAACTGTAAACCGATTAAATGTATTTTCATTTCTCAGGCGGGATATATCACGTGTTGGATAGATTCATATATCTGCCCTTGCCCTAGTTGGGAATGCTTGCATTAAGATTAGCATAATGAATCCTGTCGAGTTACATGCGAGACAATGTGTACGCCGAGTAGCCGGGAAGATTTATATATCTGCCCTTGCCCCGATTGAGAACGAATGCATTGAGATCGGCACAATAAATCTTGCCAAGTTATAGGAGGGGCAATGTGTACGAAGAGTAGATTCATATATATGCCTCTGCCTCGGTTAGAAACAAAGACAACCTATGAGTCGATCAAATGTTTACCCACATCTAACTGTAAACCGATTAAACGTATTTTCATTTCTTAGGCGCGGTATATCACATGCCAGACAGATTCATATATCTGCTCTTGCCTCGATTGGGAACGAATGCATTGAGATCGGCACAATAAATTCTGTCGAGTTACAGGTGGGGCAATGCCGAGTAGATTCATATATCTACCCCTGCCCTAGTTGGAATAAAGGAAAACATGGCTTAACTACGTAGAATGCGATCGGGCGGCGTGTGCTCAGACTATTAATAAGACAGCGGACACGTGGAATCATTAGGTGGTATTGAAAGTGACGCCTCCATGAGTAATTTAAAACTGTACATTGAAAGCGTGTCCTCCTATAATTAGTGTGCTTGCTTCATGAGGATTGTTACTGTGAAGAGACGTCTGTTTTGCAAACGGTTTATCACACCTCAAATTTGTCACTAGTGAAGTACAAAATGTAGCGATGAAACTCACTTCTGGCAAAACTTAGAAGCTCGTATATGTCAAGTAGACTGTTTTTTAATTGCAAAAGGAAAAGGAAAACTCTAGCGGAGTTGAATGTAGAAATGAATCATCAGGCGCCAAGCGATTGTGCACAAAAACACCATTAAATTGAAGGAGTAAAACAGGCATTGATCGCCTAGGCTACCAAATAGATCTCCTAGAAGAGATGAATGAAGCAGATCTCCCAGAAGTGAGATCTAAAAGAAAGGAAACACTAGAACGATTGTTGCCAAGGCCTCAGCACGAAATGAGCCGAGTAGACCACCACGTCCGTTGAGCTTCTCCATTTTTATTAGGAACGAACCCATGCCCGAAGCCGATTTAATCAACCCCAACCCAAATGCGGCAGTTGAATTTACACGACAAATCTTTCCCTCTGAAGTGCATCAATCAATGACCAATCGGGGCGACTATGAGATTTTAAGGGAAGGAGTCCACGGGGCTATCAAAGGACTTTATAGCTTATATGAAGTCAGCAAGTGCCTTCGCGCCGCCCATAAAGAAATTGATCATAAAGATAGGCAGATTCAAAACTTAGAGCGCCGACTTAAGGAAGTTCAAAAGCTGGTAGAAAACAAGGCTCAGAAGGCTAGAGTGGTAGAACTCAAGGCGGCAGGGGCAATGAATTCAACAACATCAAAAGACAGAGTAACCCAATGCCTTATGGATCGGGTAATAGCTAATCAAGATATGGCTAACATATTTGTTAGGGGAGTGATAGAGAGTCGAGCCTACAACAAGGGCTTTGAGAGAGAAGGAAGGTTGACGTTGAGAAGACAAGGGAGCAATTGATCGATGATGTCTGCCGATGCGAAAATCAGGAGTTCAAGCGGCGGGTGTACATTTTGCTTCGCCGCTATACTAGAGCTATGTAATACCATTTGACGCCTACGACATCGAAAAAATGGATGTTGAGTAAGAGGCTACAAACCCTGAGTAGCGCTAATCAGTGTAATAAACCCCAGTTTGATTTTTGGGTTCAACTCTAGGATACCAATCGGCCTTAGGATAAATGTACCCTTAATGTAATTTGAATTTGTCATGATATTTTCTTAATAAAAAATCAATTTCGTTTGTTTGCATTCATCAAGCTAATTATGTTTCCAAATTTCACTAGAAAATGATGCCTTACATGATGCTCCGAATTCGGAGGCTTAAACAAAGCACTCCAAATTCGGAGGCTTAAGTGATGGCACTTCGTGCTGAACACAAAAAGCGCTCCGAATTCAAAGGCTTAAATGATGGCACTTTATGCCGAGCACAAAGAGCACTCTGAATTCAGAGGCTTAAGTGATGACGCTTCATGCCGAACACGAGGAGCGCTTTCTCCAAATTAAGAAGCTAAATAAAAGTAAAACAATCAAAAGTAAACAAGTAACACAACATCTTGTATCATTGATTGATTGTACAGATACAAGGTAGTTGTAACAACCACAACCCATGATTAGCGCTAATTCATGTTTATGAATGCCTAACAAGTAATTAAGAAGAAGTCTTGAGTTAATTACATGTGCATTGCATTATTTAATGTTTATATCTGTTGGACGTAGAAGGATCTGTTCATGTTTTAGTTTCGGTTTGCGAATTGAAGGCCTTATCGGCGTCCGATACAGAAATTGATTTGATTTATGAGTTATTTGGAATTTTTAGAACCTTATGGTAAGTTTAATTAAAATACGGTTCGGAGCGATTAAATTAGATTAATTAAATTCCATTTGATTAACTTTGATTATTTACTACCAATGAGCCATACTTGACCCCACTAGTTCAACTTTACACCATCATTCCTACTCATTGATGCTAAAAAACATGAGGAAGGAGAGAGTAGGAAAATTTGGTCCTAGGCTTGAAATTTAACTCAAACCAAGGAATTACTAGAAAAGAAGAAGGAACTTTGGAGATTTGATCATCTAGCTCGAGAATTTAGCACCCAAGACCCAATTGAGCATCTAAGGTAAGAAGCCAAGTCTCTAGTCTTGAAATTGAGTTAATTCGTACATGAATTCAAGTGAATTGAGCTATGAGATGTAAGAACCAAGCTTAAGGAGTATATAGGAAGATCAATTTATACATGCATGCACACTTCAATGCATTTAGAGCATGTTTACTAGGAAATTCCCTCATGCATGCTTGAAATTCATCTTAATTTAAGGAAATCATCAAGTTTCAAGTTGTTTTGTAGCATTTGATCATGATTTGAGAAGATTAAGTTTAAAGGAAATACATGCATGTCATGTTCATGGATCATTCATAAGTTCTAAGTCGATTTTTGCACAATTAGCAGGCTATTGGGCCATGATTTCTTGAAATAATCTTTAATTCATGTTATTTTAAGAGTTTCCATGTATTTCCTCAAGTTTAGGCCCAGAAAAATCAAATTTGAAGGCTTTAAGTTTGAGTTTGAGCTTAAAGATCAAATCTTGAAATTCCAGAATTTGCATCCACGCTCGAGTGTAAGAGTTCACGCTCGAACGAGCACTCTGAGTGTGTGCACTTCCGCTTGAGCAACTTGAGGCCCGCTTGAGCGACAAAGGTCACGCACGAGCGAGGGTCTGAGTCTCACGCTCGAGCGTAGATAGAGCGTCCACCGAGCGTGAAAAACAAGCAACCAGTACTTTTGTCAAAGTTTACAGTCTGCTCGAGCGAAGGAAATCACGCTCGAGCGAACCTTCACATTTTGCATGTCTGCTCGAGCGACGAAAGCCATGCTCGAGCGTAGACCCTGCTTTTAGCACGTTTTGAAAAAAAAATGTTTTTAAGTGCATTTCTGTATCCTCATTCCATCCTAGGCATTCCTAGGCCATAATTAAGACACCGTAATGGGATTGAAGGATAAAAACGCACTAAGAACAAATGAAATGAGTTATGTACAATTCGAGCGTGTGTTTCAACGTATGCACCTGTCATGTTATGTAGGTCACGCGCCTCAAGATAAGTGAATTACCTACTCTACTCGTCTATTTGGAGCCACCGGTTATCTGTGAGTAATAACTCTGTAAAGTTATGTTTGACTTTAATTATTTTCTGATGATATGAAATGATCAGTTTTCTAAAATGCTACGTTTTGTATGAGTGAATGAATGTCCAAATTTTTCTTTGAAACGTAATTGTGGTATCCTTAGCAGAGGCCCTCGCCTAGGGGACATAATACTGTGGCTTATGGTCATGAGGCCCTAGCCCGGGGGATAATACCGTGGCCCAGGCCCTCTCCCGGAGGAAACAATACCATGGCATAGGCCCTCGCTCGGGGGAAACAATTCCGTGGCCGTTATATGAGATATGTTACCCGGTACCGGAGGTTTCTTTATGGAACTTGATATGCTTGACCAAAGAGACATGTTTATGCTAATGGATGTACCACACATGATTTGAATATGAATTAAACTATGATTCTGTTTCCGCTACCTGATTATGATTCTGACTTACCATGAGATTTGAAATCTGTGCTGGGCGTCATTCATTAAAATTCTTTACTCTGTTATTATTCGTTGGGCAGTAGCTCACAATTTATATTATGTATGTAGGTGAGCAAGTACGTAACCAGGCCTAGAGTTGACGGTCTACGTTTCAGTTTTTGTCAGCCAACCTTTGTGCCTCCTGAGAAGGTTCCCAATGAAGTTAGGTTTGTGATTGTTTTTGTAACCGTATTAGACTTTGTTTATTTTGTTAAGTTTTTAGGCAAGATTTCTGATATTATACTTCTAGGAGTGATATGTAAATGTTATATCTTCCAACATCACTCATATATTTATAAAAGTTTTAAGTTATACGTCTCATGTACGTCTTCACAGCTCACTGGACTATGTATATTTTGTATGTTTGCTTCCGTAGCCCTTAACTATATGTTAATCCGTCAAGAGGCCTTTGGTAATTCAAGGATTACTGGCCGGTTACGATGCTAAACCCATAGGGGCGGGTTTGGGTCATGACAGTAGTGATACACACAAAAGCCGACAAACATTAATGTGAGAGTTAGAGAAATTAATATAACCATCTATACTGATGATAATATACGAATATGAGTTGAATTCTAGGGTCGAGGTAACTTCTTGTTGTTCATGTCCGAAAGTCGATATGGCCCTGCCCCAACAATGGAATCAATTTGGTATAGGCCATCCCAATTGGGGCCGAGTTTATTGTCCGCAGGATTCTTAGTAGCAGAGAGTACATTTTTAAGGACCTGTTCTCTGGGAGTGTACCGGCACAAATGTACTCAATGATTGTACGACTTAGCAAGTTGTTGCTGATATAGCGCCATAGTCATAAGGGTCTGATCTCGACATTCTTCAAGTAAATCTATATCCAAGGCTAACATCATATCATTCTGACCTATATCAAAAGTCCTCGATCAAAGGGTCGGTAAGCCAATCTCTAGGGGGATGATAGCTTCATTGCCAAAACACAAGGTCAATGGTGTCTTCCCCGTAGAACATCTTGGCATAGTGTGATGGGCCCACAATACACTCGGTAATTCCTTAACCCACTTGCCCTTGGCTTTTTCCAAACATTTCTTGATGCCGTCTAGGACTACTTTGTTAGAAGCTTCTGCCTGTTTGTTACTCTGCGGGTAAGCTGGTGAAGAAAAATAAGGCCGCATACCATACATGTCACACAACTTCCTGTAGATGTCGCAATCAAGCTGAGTATCGTTATCAAAAATAAGTGCCCAGGGTATACCGAATCGAGTGCTGATATTTTTCCAATCAAAGCGCTTTATATCTACATTCCGTATATGTGCCAACGGTTCTGCTTCAACCCACTTTGGGAAATAATTAGTAGCAACAATTAGGAACCGTTTATTGCCTGGAGCTTTCGGTAGTGGCCTAATTATATCCATACCCCCATTGAGCAAACGGCCAACAACTGGTCACAGAGTTCAATTCTTTGGCGAGCAGATGTGTTAGTGGAGAAAATTTCTACACTGTTCGCATTTCTCAACATAATCCTCAGTGTTGGTATGCGTAGTCGGCCACCAATACCCTTGTGTAAAGGCTCGACGAGCTAATGATCTTCCTTCTGAGTGAGCGCCACAACTGCTTTCGTGAATCTCAGCCAAAAAAATCCTCAATCTTGTCAGGATGGACACATTTCAAGCAAGGTCCATAAAAAGATTTTTTTATAAAGTTTTCCTTGAGGATCCAAATAATATCTCAAAGCCTTATGCCGTAGCTTGTGAGCTTCATTTTTGTCTTTTGGCAATTGTTCCGAAGCAAGGAATACAACAATCGGATCCATTCAACTCGCCTCCCTTTGGATGCTGTTCACAACGGGTTGTTTGGGGACCCTGATACTCGGCTCCGAAATAAAATCCATTTCGATAGTGCGCTTAACTTCTAAGTTTACAACCAAAGCTAAATAGGCGAGAGCATAGGCGTGTCTATTTTGATCACGAGTAATTCGATTCAGTTCATGGCTATCAAATTTCATAATCAAGGAGTTGGCTATCCTCACATAGGCCATCATTCACTCATTCTTAGCTTTATACTCACCCTTTAACTGGTTTATGACCAATTTTGAGTCATAAAATATTTACAGCCATTTACCCCCATTTGAAGCGAGTTTCTATGGCCGACCGATAGGACTTCGTATTAGGCCTTGTTGTTTGAGGTGTCAAAGTCAAGTTTAACATATTGTTCTACCACTACTCCTTTGGGGGTTATAATAACTACTCTTGCCCTACTGTCGGGCTGGTTGAATGACCCATCACAATACAAGTGCCAGATATCCCTGACATACATTCTCCATTTCCGCTGTGATTGGGGAGTCGGCTGGTCCTGAAGGTCTAGCTCAGCTTGTAAAGTAGGTGTAGTAAACTCGGCAATAAAGTCAACCAAGACTTTCCCCTTGATAGCCGTCCTTGGTGAAAACTGGAGGTTGTATTGTCTGAGTTCCAATGCCCATTTGGAAACTCATCCCGATGATTCTGCTTTGTGAAGGACTGAACGGATGGGGTGATTCATTAGTACCTTAATGGAATAGGCTTGAAAGTAATGCATCAATTTTTTGGCAGTCATTACAAGAGTTCGAATTAACTTCTTTGGGGGTAAATATCAAGTTTCGGCGTCCACCATTCCCTTGCTAACATAGAAGATGGGCTTTTACTTGCCGAGTTCCTCTTTAAGCAAGACAATGCTTATTACCCGATTGGATACCGCCAAATATAAGATAAGCACGTCTCCTGGCAAGGGGGTAGCCAAAAGTGGGACAGAACTGAGATAGGCTTTCAACCCTTCCAGAGCATTTTAGCGTTCTAGAGTCCATGTAAATAATTTGTCTTGCCAAAGTGTTTGAAAGAATGGCCTGCTCTGATCTGAGAATCGGTTGATAAATTTGTTAAGTGCTGCAGCCATTCCCATTAACTTATGAACTTCTTTGGCCAAACCTGGTGAGCCGAGTTTTGGGTTAGCTTCGATTCCATGATGATTGACAATATAGTCAAGGAATTTGCCCGATCCAATGTCGAATGCACATTTTGAGGCGTTGAGCTTCATTTTGTATTTTTAGAGAATATCAAAAGTTGTGGCAAGATCGGCTAAGAGTGCACCCTTTTCTCTGGACTTCACCACCATATCATCGATGTAGACTTCTGATCTTTGAACATAGCAGTGACCAATATTTGATATGTTGTCCTGGCATTTTTCAGTCCAAATGGCATGACCTTGTAACAATTGGTTTCCCTTGGAGTGAGAAATGTCGTTTTGTCTTGGTCGGCCGAATCCATAACAATTTGGTGATACCCTCTATAAGCATCTAGGAAGCTCATGCACTGATGTTGGACAGTTGCGTCCACAAGTTGATCAATTCTAGGTAAAGGAAAACAACCCTTGGGGCAAGCTTTGTTTAGATTTGTAAAGTCTATGCAAATACGCCACGACCTTTTCTTCTTCTTTACTACGACAGTATTGGCCAACCACGTGGGATAGGTAACTTCCCGAATTGCTCCAACTTCCAATAGCTTATCAACTTTATTAACTACGGTCGAGGCATGTTCGGCAACTGAACGACGGCTTCACTGAACAACTGGCTTAGCTTTGGGATCGACATTTAGGCTATGCATAGCTATAGCGAGGCCTACCCTGGCATGTTATAAGGTAACCATGCAAAAACATCAATGCTACTAAGAAGGAAGGAAACCAACTCTTATAGCTCGGTGGCACTAAGATTTGTGTAGATTAAAAAAAATTCTCAAGATCATTATTAATTAGTACTTGATCCAGATCTTCTATTACTTTCTCAGCCGGGAGCTTCCCAACATCCTCAAGACTCTCCTGATTCGAACTTTCAATTGAATTCACCTCCAGTTCCTTTAGCCTTTTCTCCACGGTTGTGAGATAACAATCCTTCGTCAACTTTTGTGAACCGCGAATTTGCTCAATGTCTTATTGAGTCAAATATCGAAGGAGCTGGTGGTAAGTGCTCGGTATGACTTGCATTACGTAGAGCCCTGTTCGACCCATGATTATGTTGTAAGGCGATGGAAGCTTGACGACTAGGAATTCAACCTCTAGCATCTTGGTGCCTGTATGCATCGTTAAAGTCGAAAAGAGGGTAGTCGCCTGACATGAGATCCACATCCTTAAAGTCGAGTTTGGGAAACGTTTTGTAGTACATTATTTCAGAGGTGCTCCCTTGGTCAACTAAGATACACCCAACAACAAACTTATTTACTCACAACTCGATCATGAGGGTGTCGTCATGAGACATGGTGACCCATTCAAGATCGATGTTGGAAAAGCTAATTTCATTTGACAATAGCAGTCATTTGGTTAATATACTGGGCTTAGAACTAGGTTGGGAGGTTTGTTACAACTAGATTGTATTCAACCTGTTTGGCGGGGGTAATCTGTATCTCATGTGGATTACGCTGAGTTGAGGTGAATCGAGACGTACTGCAAGTACACCTGGTGAGTCAACCCTTCTTAGAAGGTATTTTGTTAGTCGGCCACAATGGACCTGGTCTTCCAAATGATCTTTTAGGGCATAACATTTGTCAGTCGCATGCCTATGGTCTTTGTGATACTTGTATCTTAGGTCTCTCCATCTTATGTCTAGGGTCTCGGATATCTTTGTCGGCCATTTGAAAAAGCCAAATGTTGGATTTTTGGTAGAATCTTACTAATCGGCTCAAACAGTTCCGTGTAATTATTATCTGACCACCTAGAGTGCCTATTTTCCACCTGATATTGTTTGTGTATTTCTTATCTAACCACCTAGAGCGCCTATTTTCTACCTAATATTGTTCGTTCTGTCGGCGTGAATCTCGGCGGTTCTCCCTTCTTATTCGGTCTCTTGGCTTTAGGCTCTTTGGGGATTTATTCGGTGGTGCAGTAGTTAGCGGCTGCACCAGGATAGGTGCTGCTGAATCTGCAGCTTGCAATCCAACTTTAACTCGGATTGCATAATCTTCCACTTTGCAATATTCTCCGACCTTTGGGGCTTTCGAGTCAACAAACTCCTGAGCGAGCTAACGGGGATGCAATCCCATCTTGAAGGCAATGATTCCCATGGAGTCGTTGCAATCATCATCCACTAAATTAAAGCACTCCCAATATCGCACTGAGTACTAGCGTAAAGTCTCGTTTGGCTTGATTTTCATTGCTTACAAAGAGTCTGCTTATTTCGACTGGGTCTCATTAGTAATGAATCTAGCCTTGAAGGATTTTTGAAATTGATGAAAACTCTTAATCGAAGCCGGCTCAAGCTTGTAATATTATCTAACGGCAAGCGGTCCTAAACTACTGGGGAATATCCGACACATGAATGCCTCATCGTCTATATGCAGTGTCATTGCTTGCTTGTAATGAAGAACATGATCTGTCAGATCTAACTTTCTATCTTAAAGAGTAAACGATGTTGCTTCAAACTTCATAGGCAAGACGGCCTTGGCAATATGTCGTATGAAAGGATCATGCTTGTCCTCTAAATCTAAATCATCGTCGCTCTTTTTACGTCTACGTCGCACTTGCAAAGGACTTCCACCATCTGACGAGCTAGATGCATCTACTCGGCCTCGCTTTATGGGTTTTTCCCAAGAGGAATTTGACGTACTGCTACAGTGTCCCCGAGGCTAACGTTGTCGCCTCTTCTGCACTCCTAGTGACGATCGCGCTTGTGGGGAGGTGGCAATTTTTGGGACTTTGCCAACTCCTAACGCAGACGCTTGTTCTCTGCTACCATGTCTTCGAAACGCTATTCACTACGTTGCATCTGACTCATCAATGTTTGCATGGCATCCTTTGTGGATGTTGAAGGTTGAAATGGGGTTAGCGGGTCAAAATTCAGAGACCTCCTTGCGGGGTTCCTTCTGGACCTAAAGTTACTTCTGCTGTAGTATTATCAACTCCGGTGACTGGAGGATCATGGTTTGGATTTGCCATGGATGAGTTTGAGTATTCCCACAGACGACGCCAATTGTGAGTAAGTGGTTTTGGAATACTCCTTCAATCCAAACAAGCCCTTGTAGGATCTTCCCAGCTGTCACCTGAAACAGAAATAGAACTTCAGTCAGTGGTGTCGGAATTAACAATCTGACGGCAAGTGTAACGATCCGGAATTTTCCCTCCGCTCGAGCATGAGAGTTGACGCTCGAGCAGACTTGAGAGGTTCTTAGTATTTTTGCAGACGGTCTGAAATTCTGGGAGTTGTGAATTCCCGCTTGAGCGTAGGAGTGGTCGCTTGAGCAGATGGCTTTGTTGGTCTGCGCGCTCAAGCGTGGGAAGCGACGCTCGAGCGTGGAAAGTGAGATTGCCCTTGACATTTTTATTAGTGTATCTGGAACCTCCTTATTTTATTTTGGGGCATTGATCGAAGTGGTAACATAATGGTAAAGTAGGAGTGAACCAAGAATTTAATTCGGATAATTTTTCCTACGAGCAACCGTCATTCTTTTACTTCTTTTTTTTTCCACACTTTGAATTTGGATGTAAGGCTAGAACCATCGGAAATCTTGTTTCCGGGGCTTTGATTTGGACACAAGAACGACCTAGAACGGAGTCCGAATGAGAGAGTTATGCCCGTTTGAAGTTTTGGAATCTGTGCTGGAAGTAGGTACGCTCGAGCGGGAAAAGTGACGCTCGAGCGGACTGCGCGAATTCAGCAAGTTTAAAGGCACATTTCTAGATCATTCTTTGCATTTTTCATTTTCTTCTTCCTTCCTCCCACCCCAGGTTCGAAAACCCTAGGTTTTTTATCCCAAATACTCTCTATTCTTCTAAGTTTTGGGCAAGATCCCTTACAAGAAAGTGAAGAGGCTTGAAGATCAACATTTTCTACCCATTGGAATTTCGGATTTGTGAAGGAATCTCATCAAAGCTTGCTCTTTTGCTCGATTCTTGAGGTAGGGGTCCTAGTTCTTCTTCAATACTTGCATTAATAGATGGATTTGTGGTATTTGGATTATATAAATACAAAATCTACATTTTTGAGCATATAGTGTTCATCATGAGATTTGGGGGTTTAGGGTTTGTAACATTGGGGTTCAATTGTTGGGTTAAGATGATGGATTATGAACCTTAGGTGTGTAATCAATGGGAAAATTGGAATAAAAAGTAATGGTTTAAGAAGTTTGAATTTTTCTTAAAATTCTTGATTCTCTTGAAAACCCTAAGTTAATTCATGATGATAATTAATGATTTTACCCAAATTGAAAGTAGAATCATGAAATTGAGAGGTTGAATTATATATATACAAGTTTAATTGAATTTTGGAAGTGTTTGCAAATTATGTTAAAAATTAGCGAATGAACCTTTGTTATGGGCATTGTAAATCATGCTACAACATGAAATGATTTTGGGGGAAAAAGATGTGCTAATGACATGGATGACATAAACTTGGTTATGGAATGTTGAAATGGGATTCAAGAATTTATCTTGAATTATGTTGAATTGTAAATAGTGTTGTTGAATGAAGTTGAGTTGACTTATGTTGAATTGAATTGTGTTGAACTATGATGAATTGTGTTTGAATCAATTTGGTTGTGTTGAGTTTGGGTTGAGTTGAGTTGGGTGGTGTTATGTTGGTACCCGCGCGGGGAGTTGAAAAATGGTTTTTCGGTACCCACGATCATCCGTATTATAGCCGGCAAATGTAGGGGATGGTTTTAAAAGTTTAAAAAAATGGTTTTCGGAGAAATATGGTTTTTTGGAAGAAAATGACTTTTGAGAAAATAGTTTTTGGCAGTTCACTTTCCACCGTTTAGTAGCCGGCGAAAGGTGAAAAGTGTTATGAATTGGGTGCCCGCTATCCGCCGTAGTAAGTCGGCAAAAGGTGGATTGTGTTGAGATTTGTGTTGAGAAGTGTGTTGAGTTGATGATGTTATTTGCGACTTGTGATGAATTTGCGAAATTGCAAATTGATGTGTAATTTGGTATAAAGATAATTAAACAAGTTAAGAACGGAATAAATTGTATTGTGACTTGATTTCTATGTGTATTATGAATTGTGTAGGGTCAGCTACAAGGGCGAACCAGGCATCTGAATACTGTGAGTAGTAACTTTGTAAAGCTATGTTCAGTTTTAAGTATTTTCTAAATGATATAAGATGATCTATTTCTGAAATATTAGTTTTTGTATAAATGAATGGTTGTCCAATGTTTCTGAAATGTATGCGTGGCATTCTTAACTTCAAATGACATCTGTTATCTGTTCTGTTACGTCCTAATTATGGGCCAACTGTTATGGATCCTTATGTATACGTCCTATTTATGGGCCAACTGAATGTCTCATCAGTCAACTGTATCGTCTCCGTGCACGTGAGTCAACTGTATGCCTTTATGGTCGTCCCTTTATGGGTCAACTGTATGCCTTTATGGCCGTCCCTTTATGGGCCAACTGTTTCTGCTAGTGCTAATGAATGTACCACGTATGATTAACTGCAAATTCTGATTATGAATATGATTCTAAATCTGTATCTATTATGAACTATGACTGCTGAACATGATTATAAATCCATTTCTGATAACTACTAAATTATGTTTTTTGTAACTGTTATGGACAACATTTATTAAAACCCTTTTACTTTGTTATTATTCACTGGGCTCCAACTCACTGTATTATTTATGTATGTAGGTGATCAGGCGTGTGACTAGTCCTAGAGCTGCTGCCAGGATTCTTTGTTTGTCAGCCAACCTATGTACCTCCCGTGGAGGTTCCGGATATGTCTAGTGGTTATGGCTAAGTGCATAAAGTTTAAGTTTTGTTTTCTTGTTTGGTTAAACAAGTTTTCATTTATTTTGTAAATAAGGCTAAGTCCCTTTTTGTCTAGTCTGTATGTATATGATGAGGTAAGGATGATGTGTAGATATGTATATAAAAGTTTAAAATTTTTCTGTCTCATATAAGTCTGCACAGCTCAATGGATGTTGTATATTTGTTATTTGCTTCCGCTAGCTCCTATTATTATATTAATTTGTCTCAGAGGCCTTCGATAATCACAAGATTACTGGCCGGTCACGATGCTAAACCCATAGGGGCGGGTTTGGATCGTGACAACAAGTTAGTTTTTGTATAAAGATTGGTGTTTTCTCGTTTCTTGAGGTCCAAGGTTTTTAGCACATACCTGCTCCTTCAGTCTCTCTCCTCCTTTTACAAAGTCACTCTCCTTGATATTTTCTCCATGCAGCTTAGCCCTCCATCATTACTCTGTCAGGGCCCATCTTCCTATTATACTTTCTTGAAAATGATAGTTTGATTCCACCTGATTGGACCATGCCAATTTGCCTAACATACTCGACTCTGATGTACAACACAAGTACCTTTAACTCGACGTTCTTTATTGTCTTTCATGTCTATTCGACAATGACTTTCAGTCCAGTGAGCTTTGGTTTCATTTGGCCTATCGTAGATGGGTTTAGATGCTTTGTTTGCCGTTTTAGGTGTATCTCTTTTCGACTCCCACAAAGATAATTCTTGATGATGGGCCAAGTTGAGTTAGACTGAAAATTTAAGGCTTGGGTCAAGCTCATAAACTTTAACCAGTCAGCGGGTCAAGCTCGAGTTGGCCATGCAATTTTCTAACACCCAAAGTCCTACCCATGGGCTAAAATATGGAATTATAAACTTTGAGTTGACCTGGCCTACATGGGCCGAACATGGGCTTTTTGATGGGCTTTTCTTATTACAGTCAAAATAATTAAAAAATACAAAAATTATTAAATGCATTATGATAATAAAATTGAAAATTGAATCATGAAAATTAATAAAAGAAACTTTACTTTATTTATTGAATTACATAATTACATTCATTATAATTATATTATTAAATGGTATGAATCTTTAATTTTGTGAAAATATAATTACTAGTTTCATAATTGGTGTGTTACTTAATTTATCAATTTTAATATTAGTGTTTTATTAAATAAAATTGAAAAAAAGAGAGAAAAAAACAATATATATGAACTTAATATGGGCCTTTGTCATGGGCTTATAGGTCAGGCCTTGGGGCCTTATTACTTGACCCAAGCCCAACCCAATTATGAGCTAGGGCATTAGTTCGGGTTCAAGTTCTCGGTGACCCATGGGCCATGGACATTTTGATGAGGTAAGGTGAAGGTGGATTGGAATATGTTTGTGACTTAAAAAATTTTTACACTTTTACTCACAATAATATGTCATGATAAATATTAACTTTTGATTTGTTACACACACTCTTTGAAGGTCCAATTCTCTTATCATATCATTCTAAGAGAATTTATAAATCAAATGTGTGGGTTTCTAATATTAGATTTGCTTGTGGAGAGGATAGTAAGGTGACATGAGAGAGACCATTATCTAAAGTAGAGACTATTATTAAAATATGTATAGGAAAAATGATTGGTTAAAATAATAGTTTGGTTGGTCAACGTAGGAATGGATATGGGCCGGACTTTGGTGGCTTTGGGCCATGTTTATATTACATAATAATATTTGAAGTTATTTTTTTATTTCCAAACATGTTCAAAAACAAAATAAAAATTTTAAACCCGTCCACATGGCCTAAATATTATTAAATATAAATATTATTTTTCATATTTGAAAATAAAAATTTATAATTAATTTAATCATTTAGGTGCCTCTTCAATTTATTCAAGACTAGTAATTCAAAATTTATAACTAATTATTTACTTAACTTTTTTTTTTTTTTTGAGAACATATTTACATAATTAATTCATAATGTACGGTTATAAAATATATATATATATATATATGTTAGAATATAAATTGTGAGCTGGCCGGACCAGGCTAGCCTACTAGATTCATATTATAATTGAGCTCAAAATTTTTGCCAACCCAATTTTCTGGGTTAAAATAAATTTTTTTGGCTAAAATAGTCATAAAAAATAAAATAGACATTTTAGTCTAATAAGACAAAATGTCACATTCAAATTATAATTATTTTATTTTTTCTTTTACAAAAGTCAAAAAAATCAAAAAACTTATTTCAAATGAAACTTTTTAACTCAAAACTTAGATAAAAAATCAAAAAATTAAAAAAGCAATTTGCATCCCAAACGAGCGAGGTATTTGGCCAATAACCCCCTTACTACACTAAACTTTATAAATGGAAGTTAGAGGTTTATTTATTTATTTATTTGACTTTTTTAGAAATTAAAAAAATTATTGTGTTTAAGAAGTCATTAAAACCCTCAAATGATGTGAATTAAATAAGGTCATTTACACTAAGATTTTTAAATTATGGAGAAATAATTATTTTTTAAATTATAAAATCGTACAAATTGAATCGTTAACAGAAAGGATCAAAGCAAAGCACGCTAATAATTTAAAAGATCTATTTTGTACCTCTTTTATAATTTAAAAGATAAATTGATACTTTTTAATAGTTTAAGAGGTCAATATAATTTTTAATAATTTAAGAGATTTCTGGATAAATAATCCTATTAACTATTTAAAATACCTTTATCTTTCTTAATTATACATCACTAAATTTATAAAATAAATTCAAAAAAGTAAGTTGTATATTATTTTTCATAGTTTGAATTTTTTTAGGCCAAGTTTGGGAAGTTTAGAATAAGTGCACTTTTTGACTTTTCTTGTATTATGTGTAGAAAAAGTAGAGAGGAGATGTTGATTGATGTGACCCAAAAAAGATAAAAAGATGAAATAAGTGCACTTATATTGGGATGCCAAACTTGGCCTTAATTGCTCAAGGCAAAAGCAAACTTTTTCTCCAGTAGATTTCTTGAAAAAATTCCAAAAAGACATGAAGCCAAATGCAAGCGCGTGCCCTCCATCCATCTAAGGAATATCTGCTGCAGTTCACCAACACAAAACCCCCAAAAGTCCTCACACCAAACAAAACCACAGAAAGAAAGAAAGAAACAAAGAGTGAAAAGAGTCTACAAAATCAATCCACAACTACAAAATCATCCATGGCTGAAGAAGAAGAAGAAGAAGAAGAACAATCAGCATCTCCAACAACAACATCCTCGTCCTCATCGATGTTGATAATAAGATTGATGAGTAAAAGAAGAACATGGGCATGTCTGTTCATCGTGGTCTACACTGTTCTCTTATCATCCTCATGGAACATCCTTAAATCCATACTCTCATGGTACGAAACAACCACTACCTCATCTTCTGCTCTCTACGCTTCGGTGGCGCTGGGTGCTCTGTTCGGCCTCCTCTCCATGGCGGCCGCCCTCGCCGTGGCGGTTCCGGCCACCATGGTGACGTGGATCACGGTGCTGGTGCTGCTGGCCTTCTGTGGGAAGCCACGGACCGCTCTGGTGGTTGAAGGCAAGAAATTGACGGCTGAGATAGTTGGGTTTGTGGTCAAGATCTTGATCAAGGAAGGGAATGTTGTCGCCGCCATTTGTGCCGTATTAGGATACTTTGCACTGTTTAGGAGGAACAGAGATGATGTTGTTTAGTTTTGGAATTTGTTTTCTTTGTTGAAATTTTGGGAGACAGATTCAAGAACATGATCGAATTTGGGAAAGTTTCCCAATCTCTCTCTCTCTCCTCCTCACTTTCTCTCTCTAGGGGATATGATGGAGATTTTTTTTTTTGTTTTGTTTGTTTTTGTTTTTGTTTTCTTTTTTTTGGACTTGTAAATTAGGATTAGACTTGGGAAGCTCTTTCTAAGGGGCCATGTAACACCTATAATATTTTTGCTAATTGCAATGTATTATCTTTTTTTTTTTTTTTTGTGAATAATAATTTCTTAATGTTTTTATTGTTAATATATGTTATAATGAAATTAAGTATCAAAATTTAGATTCAATAAATTTTTATTTGCCGGCATAATATTTTAGTTTAAAAATGAAAAAATTATTAAAAAAAATTAAAAAATTAATAATTTATATTAAAAGGTTAAATATTTTTTTTTCTCTTTTTTTTGGTATATCTTTTCTCAAAAAATTTAAAAAATAATTTTAAATATATTATTTTTTATTTCATACTTTAATAAAAAATTAAAAAATTATTAAAATAATCGGCTTCTAAGCCTAAAGTACACGTTTATGTAAACAAATTACAAAATGTTATCCAGAATATACATGTTAATAGTGTGAGGCTCATCTTTCAAAAAGAAAAGCCAATCACCGTTTCGCTTTTTTGATAGGTGTAAAAACGACTCATGGGCGGTTTGGAATTTACCCGCGATGTGGGGCGAGCCCAACTCAGTTAGGCTTGGGCCTAAGCTCAGCCCAGAACCCTGGGTTTGGGCTTGGGTTATAGGCCCAACCCGTCTAATGCGGTCTATCAATCTGCTCAAGACCCACTCAAAGTCTGCTTCGCTTAAGGCCTAATGTCATTTTTAGTGGAAAAATAAATAAAAATAAATAAATAAATAAAATGTTTAATCCCGGCCCAAACCCGAACCCAGGCCCAAGCTCGTCGGCCCCGCCCGCGACTCGAATTCCCTTGGGCTTAGACCTGGACTTGGGCTTAATTTTTTAGCCCGTGGGCTAATCCGACCCAACCCGGCCTGAATTTTAGCGAGAGCCCGAGACCAAATTACACCTCTAAGGCATGGTCCTCAATGTGTTAGATGAAAACCTTTATTTTTATATAAAAATTATACAAATTTCTTTATAAAAATAATGTAACAATAACATTCTTAGAAATAAAATTTGTTTTTATCGATGTTTTCTTTTAAGTGACAAGTGCATTATGTCATATTATTGGAGTGTTTTGGGAAGTTGGTAAAAAGCTGGCTTTTGGCTTTTTACCAAGCTTTTTGGCTTTTTTGGAAGAGATTTGGGAAGTTGGTAAAAAGCTGGCTTTTTTGATTTTTGGTTTAATATTTTTTTAAAGTGTCACATCACTCCAAAATGACCAAAATATCCTTACTTTTTGATTTTTGAATTAATTAATTAAAATGTTTCAAAGGGTACTTTGGTAAATTTGAAAGCTGCGTTTTGGGTCTTCCCCAAATGGGATTTCAGCGTTTTGGGTGTGTGTGGCGTTTTTGAGTTGGCCAACAAAAAGCTGTGTTTTGGTCAAGTTGCCAAAACGGCACATTGTTAATTCATATTCTATTTTGGCAATCTAAAATTTTAGTCAAAAGTCACTACAAAAAATTTAAATATTTTTTGGATTTTCGGTCCAAAAGATCAAATTTGAATTTTCCTTGTCCGAAAGTCCAGGCTTAAAAATATTTTATCTATAAAGACATGCTCATACAAAATGACCAAACTATTTGTGGACACCACATTTTGATCGTCCCTAAGTTTTGAGCGCTTTCTTTTGATGATCCGATGATGAAAATCAGAATATATTTTTCACAAAATTCTCAGTAACAAAATGAAATTTGTGCTTCATTTCCAAATCTAAACCTGTTTTGGCCAAGTGATCAAATCCTATTCAAAATTCTCTTTTGAAACTTTCTTTCCGTGCTTTATACCAAATATTTTTGTAGTGTTCCGAGGCTCACTTTTAAACTTCAAAATGAAACATTTTCTCAAGAAATTAAGCAAAGAACAATGTGAAAATATGAGGAAATGACGAGAATTCTATCGAAAAATCATGTTTCGAGCAAAAATAGTCAGCCACGACTAACCTTTTTGGCTGACCGATCGGCCACTTAGTTGGCTGGCCGGCCATTTTTTTGCCTAGCCAACCAAATAATTGGCTGGCTAGCGGAGAAATTAGCCAACCAACCGGGTTTTTAGCCGACTAGCCCATATATTGGCCGACCGTCTAATTTGCTCAAGAGCATTGCAGTTTCAGCCGAATTCTTGATGAAAGCGTGTGGGTCATGCCATTTCAGATCTTTTCTTGTTATATTCATGCACGAGATGTATCTAGGCCCCCTTTATTATCCTTCATTTCCCTCCATAGTCAAAAGGGAGATTGTCTTCTACCCCAAAAGGAACATCTAAGGCAACCACCCTTATCACTCTATAATCCTTGTCTCTCACCTCCTTGACTTAGGAGCCTTCCTTGATTGCTTATAGAGATAGAGAGGATCAGAAAAGAAGAGAAGGGAAATGAAATCAGGAGAGTGAATTGAGAGTTAGAGAGGAAAAGAGAAAAAGCTTAAGTTTTGAGCCAAAACTTCCATACACACTGATATATAATCTTTCAATATATCAAACCAAGCCCATAAATTCTAATATAGCCATAATCAAGTAGCCTGGATCAAAAGAGAGTGAGTGTTGTTGAAATTGAAAGAAAAACATAGAGTTGGAACAACTCCCTCCCTCCCCCCCCCCCCCCCAACACTATTAAATAGCCCAAAAACATCACTCCAACTAGAATTTCGATCTTTTGAACTGAGAATTGAGAACACACTTCCTAAGCTTAAGGGAGATCAAAAAGAAATTTAGAAATCAAATCTTTCCTTAGAAGGTAAATTTTGCTCACTTTCCATTTTTCTTTTACTTTCTTGCTTTTTCTTTCTTGTATTTTTTTTTTTTTTTTGCTTCAATTTCATGTTATAAATCTGTTGTAAGCTGACTAGAAGTGGTTAATTGAGCCACATGTATATTTTCTGTTTGTTTTTTTGGTATTTGAACAAAACAGAGCTTTCAGCCTGGCTTTATTGGCCGACCGACCAACTTTTTGGTCGGCCAACTCATCTTTTGGCCAACCAAACAAATTCTCTTGGACAGAACCTAGCAGCTTCCCAACGTTGAGTAGAACAGTCTTCAACGGTCTCCGAGACCTCTTGAAGCTTCTGTTTTTCTTGTTTTTCTTTTAATTTAAGAGAGTTCTGTGAGGATATATCTTGTTGTGATATTTTGTTTCTTTCCCCCTATTTGGATTTATAATATTCAAATGTTATAATATTTTCCCGTCCCGTTTCTTTCTATCCCATTCTTTTACTCATTTTCCCTATCTATACATATGTAGTATATTTTGTTTATCATCATATCTATGCTTTACAACAATGTTTCATGCATTTTGATTCGGCTAAATTTGCATTTGTGAGTTTAATCGATTATTATGTGATTTGCACTGTGCGCAACTTCACAGTGGTTGGCTTGACAAAAAGGGAAGTGTACCTCACGCTCTTAGTTGCAGTCTGGTGCCTGTACACCTACATATATATATGAGCAGTGAGCTAAAACCCAGTGAATAACATAAAGCGTAAAGGGGTTTAGAATGAATGTCCTTACAGTATTGAAAACAGTTCATTTCAATCAGCATATTAGTTGTTCAGTACAGTAAACAGTCATATGTGGTACATCCATTAGCATAGCAGTATAGTAAATAGTAGGTCTAAAAGACCGAACAGTAAATGATGGCCATCAATCAGTAAATAGTAGTGGTTCCAACGAGGGAACCGACAGAGATCTCTGTAACAGTAACAGTAAATAGTGGTTGCTAAGGATGCCACAATACAGTTCAGAATATAGGACATACATTCATTCAGTTAACAGTAGCAGTTCAAAAACAGTTCAAAAAACATTACAGTTCAATTGTTCAGAAGATAGTCATTTTTGAACATATCTTTACACAGTTGTTACTCACAGAGTTCTGGGCTACAGTAAGCTAGAGTGTCTCCACGGAAGCCAACCCTACACAGTAACAGATTGAACACACACACTAAGCTACACAGTTGGGAAAGACAATAACTTAATCCCTAACTTGCCTCGGTGTGTTCTACATCTATACCCTCATTAAGATGCCTTAAACTAGGCCTAAGAATGTCTATGATGAAATGAGGATGCAATGATGCACTTTAAAAGCTTTTTCAGAATTTCAGAAAAACAGATGTCCCGCTCGAGCACAGGTTTCCCCACTCGAGCGGAAATGCAAACAACGGTTCCCGCTCGAGCGTCACTTCCCACGCTCGAGCGGACATGCAAAACAGTCAAAAGTGTTGGATGCTCAAAAATCACGCTCGATTGGGCGCTCGATAGCCGCTCGAGCGCAAGACACAAGGTCCCGCTCGAGCGCCAATTACCCCGCTCGAGCGGACTGTAATATAGTGCAAAGTACTGGGAGCACGAATTTCCCGCTCGAGCGCCACTTTCCCCGCTCGAGCGGGAGTCCAAAATCTGGAATTTCCAGATTTGAACTTCCAAGCTCAAAACAAGTTTTGATGCAAAAATTTCGATCCTCTTGGGCCAATTTTCTGGAAAACTCTTGTAAACTCATAAAATGACTTGATACAAAGCCCAATTTGAGAAAACAAAGCCCAGAGATGGTTTAATTAAACTCATCTTCAAATCAAATTTCATGAACAATATTCAAATATGACATGCAAGACTTTAAATCAATTCAAAGCTTCAATACATGCTCTAATGAGCTCATTCTTTTCAAAATAAGATGAAATCATGGACTTAAACATAAATATGAGCATGCATGTAACCTTTTGCCATGAAAAACAACTCAAAACTCTTCAATATATACATGCATGCATGGAATGAGCTTCAATTCAACATGCTAGAACTAAATCATGCCTTAGCTCTACAATTTGACATGAATCATGCAAGAATCAACTTAAGGACAACAATGAGGGCTGAATTCCTTACCTAGGTCCTCAAATACAAGTTTAGAGGCTCAAGAGGCAAATCTCCTACAATTTCTTCCAGTTTCTCAAGCAAATCAACAAGTTGAACTCAATCTCTCACTTTCTCTTCTCTCTCTGGTCGGTTGAGCTCTCAAATATGGCTGAGGAAATGTTTTGTGCAATGCAAGATTGAGTCTCTCAATGTTTGGTATAGTGGTCCACTAGGGGTAGTTTGGTAAATAAGTCCAAATCTTGTATTTCATCACTATTATTATCTAATTTAATCATACTAAATCACTTTTCAATTAAATATACCATAAATCAAATATAAATTCCAATGATCTCTCAAAACATCAATCAATTTCTGGTTCGGGCCAACGATAAGGCTTTCAATTTGTAATTTAACATAAAAATTGAACAGATAATCAAACAGTCAAACAGATATAAATGCATTAAACAGATACAGTCAATCAATCAGTTTCAGATTTCAGTCAGTCAGTTCAGTATTTCGATCAATTCGATTATTAGTCATAATCAGTCTCAGTTTAGCAGTAATCGGTTATTAATCAGTAATCAGTGGTGAGGGTTATTACACCCCTCCCCCCATAGAGGTGTTTGTTCTCTTTCCTGCTATGTGCAATGTATAGGATCTAGGGTTCTCAAATCTAATCAGTGGGTCAGGCATATCATTTTGAGGGGTTGAGTTCAATGTGCATAATGATCAGTATAGTTGAAATGCTGCTGAAATTCTGATTGGGAGTTCTGTTTTGTTTTTGCTAGGTAGTCGTAGCACTATAGCTTCAGAACGGTCTAATATCCCCCAAGTTTTGTGGACTCGCACTGGTGGACTTAGTAGAACCGCAAATTTGGTTCAAGGACAACTAATGTTAGTTTCTCTACCGCCAATTACAATGAGGAGGGTTAAAATCTCATTGTCAGAGCCTCGCCAGTAAGAAATTCTAGGATTGTGATGGATCCACCTTCAGTGGTGATGAACCAACCTCCAGTAGTGACGGACCCACTTCTAGAAGTAACGGATCCACCTCTAGTAGTGACAGACCCACTTCCAGTAGTGGCGGATCAACCTCCAATAGTAATGGACCAACCTTCGACAGATATAGTAAACATGTTGTTATCCCTTCAATGAAGTATGGATGCTATTACCAACAAGGTTGTCGCTAATAAGAAGACTTTTGCTGAATTGCAACGCTCGTCTCGGGCGTCTACATCTTATTCATCCCTAGTGGTTCATTCGGTTTTGGAACCATCTCTGCCAGCTGAGGAACTTCCTAAGCCCAATTTGCAAGAAGACTTGTTCTCACACAACCAATGAGAGGACTGTTCCCCACAGATATCGATAGAGTTGACCCCGACTATGCTAAAATTAGCTAAGTTGTAGAAAATGTTCGAAAAATCACAAAGGATCAACTCCATTCTAGACATCGAGGATGGGCTTACAGAAACAATTGTGAGGTTGCTAGGACCGGTTTAAAATGCCACACATCGACAAGTTTGATGGAGCTGGTCACATTTGCCTCTTCTCGGATGTCTTAAAACCCATGGCCCTGACTCAGCCTTAAAAACTTTCCTTGTTTGGGAGAACTTTATCTAGTGTAGTTGTCATTTGGTATGCTAAATTACAAGACTCGGAAAAACAGAGTTAGAAGAAGTTAGTTGAGGCTTTCATCACCTAATATTCTTACAACACTAAAATTGAAATAACCACCCTGGACCTGGAGGTAACCCGCTAAGAGTCGAATAAAAGTTTTGTAACTTTCATCACTAGATGGAGGGCCAAGGCGGCAATGATGACAAATAGGCCTTTGGAGAAGGATCAAGTCCGTATGATCGTCAGAAATCTGCATGGAGGCTTACTGTAGAAAATGATAGTTCTTCCACTCTTTAACTTCAAGGACCTCCATGAGATTGGGTTTTAAATTGAGGATGCTATCAAACAAGGGATCATTACAAAAGGAAATGAGCCCGTGGGAAAGATGTTCAATCTCAGTTGCAATGCTATTGTCGATAGTAACACAACTGCCAATTCTATAACCTTAGAGATCAACACTGTCACCACTTTTACCAAGATGGCCAACATTTTTGCCGATATCGACCCACAACTGACCACTTCAACCCTACCTCGAAACCGAAGGCTTCACCTTCTCCACATGTCCCCAACCCGAGCCATGGAAATTCTGGTGAAAAATAAGCACCTCAAGCTCCTTGATCCCCAATCCCTTCCTAATCCACTTCTACGTAGCCATGATCTCACCAAGTATTGTGCCTTTTACCAACAACACGGTCATGATATTGACCATTGTTTTCAACTTCATCATGGGATTCAAGATCTTATTGATAATAAGATCATAGCTCCACCTTAAAAGCCTAAAGCCACTTTTAACCCATTGCCACCCCATAACCAAGTCTCATCACCTTCCCACCTCAACCTTATCTATACACTACTACCCACCTTTAACCCCAACATATACATCACACCTTCCCATCTATCCAAACCTGAGGTGCTTATTCCAGAGGGCACTGATTTATTCATGATATATGCACCTTGATCCCAACCAAAATCCCAAAACTTTGTGGTGGCAGATGATCTGAAGCCAAAACAGGATATTAGCATATATTCTCATGGGCATACACTTCTTTCTTTATGGTCTTTTTGAACCATGGATTGATCAAAAAGAAAAGAAGCACTAGAGAAGTTATGGGTCTAACACTGGTTGAATCTGTGATAGATCTTGAAACTAGCGCGAGACCAAGAAATTCGGGAGATATTGTAACCATTTCTACGATTGGGGATGGACCACCCCTGATTGTACATATTTCATTCTAGACGTAATGGATGGCATGCACTGATATTAACAATTTGGGAATGCTTTCATTTTACTTTCTGAATTGGGTGTTGAGTTTGAACCTAATTCCACAAAGTTTGTGGAGTTGAAAGCAGGATCGAATAAGTCTTGTGAGTCAGAGTCTAGTTATTTCGGGGATGATAACCCGGACATCATTGTCCTGTATATGTTTGTTGTCTTTCTGTTGAGTCTGTTTCGTTTCAACCATTGAGCCAAAAGTTCTGATTGAAAATACAGTAATTTTTGCCTACTTTTCTGTGCCTGTAAATCATTGCTATGATTGAAATTTTCATAACTTTTCTCCAAAACTTTGATAAAAACAAAGAGAAAGGAATTCCTCGGGATTTGAACAAATTGATTGACTGTGAGAAAGAGAGGTGTGCTAAGCCCTTAATGGATGAGATCATTTTTGTTAATGTGGGTATTGAGAAGGATCCTAGATCGGTTCAAATTAGTTTTACGTTGTCTTTAGAAGAGCATGAGTGATTAGTCGCTTTATTAAAAGATTTCAAAAAATGTTTTTGCGTGGTCCTACGAAGGTATGCTTGGAATTAATCTTAAGATTATACAACATAGGATCACTCTCGACCTTGAGACCCAACCCTTTAGCTATCAAACCTTGCTTTAGAATGTTCAATGATCAACCAAAGTGTGAGGCTTACATAGCCGGATTAGGAGCAACCCTTGAACTAAAGGCAATAAGGTCAGATGTGATCGAATAAGGCTTGCATAGCCGAATTTGAGGTAGCCCTTGAACTAGGGGTAAAAAGGTTGGATGTGATCGAAGATTCAAACTACGTCATTTCTCAAGTCAATGGAGACCGGCAAGAAAGTCAAATCCTGAAATTTGAGAGAAGAAAATTTATTGTTGAAGGAGAATCGGGTTTCTATTCACGACCCTAGGGGCAAATTCAGACCCAATTAGCTGGGTCCCTATATCATCACATTTATCTGGTCAGGAAGAGCAGCCATTCTCATGGATTTAGATGGCTTAGAGATCTCACAACCAACCAACATAGACAAGCTACAAAGGTATTATCCTTGAGAGGCTTGCTGGGCAGAAAAACCCGAAAAGGCGACCTAGGCAAAAGTTAGAGCGGAAATATATATATATATATATAGAAAATAAAAAAAATGAAAAACAAAAAATGAAAAAATAAAATAAAATAAGCTCGCAAGGTCAAAAACCCAGAAGAGCAATTTTGGTAAAATTAGAGTACAAAAGGAGAGTGTTAATACCCGAGTGAGCTTTACTCGTGAACTACGTAAGGTTTGATTCATATCTTTGGGATACGTAAGCAGTTTCATCCTAAAGTTTGGCCCCAACTATTTTCAACTTGTCTCATATCCATGTTTGATTGGTTTACCCTTATTCAAACTCAGTTGTCTTGTCCATGTTCAGTTGGCTCATCTACGTTCAATTCGGTTGTCCTATCTCTTCTTTACGACAGATTCAACTGCAAGACAAATCAAGCTCGGGTTATTTGTGCATCTCAAAGGTTGATTCCATGTTGGTCGGGTAATGGCCATTTGTAAAAATAAATTTTGAGGATTTTTAGTGAAGTTGACTAATTTTCTAAAAATTTATTCCATTTTTCCAAAATTGGACCATTTCTTAGACCCAGAAAAAGAAAAATTTTCAGTGCCAATAGCTTGACTTACATGATTTCAAAACAGAGAGTAAAACAAGCATGTTAATCTAGCTCTCATATTGATCAAAATCTTTTTACAGAAAACAAAAAGAAAAAATCAAAGCAATGAACTAGGGGCATAGTCGAGTCAGGAATTCTGTCTTCTCCCCGCACTCTCGAGTCCCATGTTCATGTTTCAGCTGGCCGGCTAACCATGTGGTCGGCTGTCCAAGTTTTGAGTTAACTCTAGGTGTGCTTCTTGATTGTTTCAGCCAACCGGCCACTTGTTTAGACAGTCGACCATTTGTTTAGCTAGTTCATCAGTTCATTCAGTCGGGTAGTTCATGAAGCAGCCAGCTCGCCAATTTTTTAGCTGGTTTGACAACTAATCAGCTAGCCGGCCAGCCAACTTTTGAATCCATAATGGAAAACTACAGAATTTGTGTAAACTCAATGATTTGTCTTTTAGAGTTTTGTTTTGAGCATCTTTCGTTCCAGCAAGTGTAAATAGGTGTGTTTGGATTGCTTTTGCTTTGTTTTTCTTTCATTGAGTTTTTTTTTTTTGGTCAGTTGAAGGCTCAAGGTCCAATTCAAAACTCATTGAAATTCAATCATTCTCATATTCAAGTTCAAAACAAAATGTTTTCATGCTTAAGTGTTGTGCCATTCACGCCATGATATACAAACAACATAAACTTCTTTTATTGAACTTTAGGGTGAAATCCCCAGATCAGCATTACAAAAAGAAGAAAAAAAAAATTCAAAAACAACAAAAAGGAAATTCTGAAGCATTGGTGCTCCTTCCTAAGCAAAATAAACCCAAAAAAGAAAAAGAGAAAAAAGGAAAAACAGAAAAACAAGGGGAAAAAAAAAAGAGAAAAATTTGAAGGGAAAAAAAAAAAACAAAACAACAAATGATTGGTAATTATAAATTAAGACCCATGTCTTGAAAATTGTAAGCCATCAGGGCATCTTATTTCTCTCTCTCTCTCTCTCTCTCTCTCTCTCTCTCTCTCTAACTTTTTGAACTACAAGTGTTATTCATGTATTTTGGAAAGATGTATTGTGAACTTATAATCTTTTGGGAAGTTCAAGGGGAAAGATAAGTTTTTTTTTTTTTTATCATTATATTGACATTTTCCATCTATATCTTTATTTAACATCAACATCTATTGTGAAATGGAAATAAGAATAAATGATTGGTAATTATAAATTGATTAAAATATCAAGGCGTGACAAGAAATGCATTGTGTTGATAATGTTAAGAATTGGGATAAATACCTTAGTAAATTAGTAAGAAGGTGTAGATATGTCTTATGAGAATTAAGTTGGCTTGATATCCTCGGTGAAAGTCCAAAAAAACCACGCAGGATAGGTTTCAATTTCCTTCCAAGTAATAGCCGATAAAGTAGGTATTTGGTAGTGCTTTGATAGACTATTAGCAGACACATACTTAGGGATTTCTAGTATTGTATTTACTGCCCAATGGTTTTGATATGATGAAAGTATTGAATCGGTTGTTTTTTGAAAAGTGCATGACATATTCTCTTGGAAAACAAATCATACATTTTTAGCATGACATATCATTACATCTCACAATCATAGTTATGTTAAAGCTTATGCACTTTGTTAAGATTATCTCTACTGAACTATATGCTCATCCCTATATGAAAAACCATTTTCAGGTGTTGATAGTATGTTTCTGCCAAGATGAAGGCTATAGAGGGTTTTGGGAATTAAGGCTCATGCCTTGTTTATTTATTTATTTATTATTTTATTTTATTTATTTATTTGACAAAGCCTAGGGCATATATGTATTTGGGGTTGAACCCCTCTTTTATTGTAATAAGGCAAGAGCATTAAAATTTGTAAGTCCTTAGGACATTCATTACGGATATTGTTTAGTTTTATATTCAATATGTTACATGTCATAGATTCAAGTCATATTTGTTTAGACGGTCTAGATAAAGGAGAATTAGAATGCAATGGATTGTTAGTTCTCTGATAAATACTCCCTGGACTATCTGGTTGGAGATGATATGTATCCCATGTTTGTTTTGTTATGAGATTAGATTTTTGAAAATGACTATTTTAATGAATCTCATGTTTGGTTAGAAAATTATGAAAAATGATGACTTTTCAAAAGATTATTTTGATTTTTTGAATCATTTACAATGTCAATGCTAAATTAAAATTATATTTTATTTTATTTTACTAAGATCACTATTAATTTTATTTAAATACAGCATTAGAAATATATTTCTATTTATGATTTTGATAATATAAAAATGGGGGAAATGACTATTATATATCACAAGATTAATTTAAACATGTTTCAAAAAAAATGTTTAGAAAAAAGTTTTAAAAAATGAAAAAAAAAATGTTATCTATTCTTTTCCTTTTAAATACCAAAAAGAAAAAAAAAAAGGGAAAAAAAGAAGAGAAAGAAATGGAAAATAATTACATATCACAAGATTAATTTATACATGTTTAAAAAAAATTAACATATTTAAAAAAATAAAAGAAAGTTATATAGTTGAGGATTAATTTCATCATTTAATTAGCAAATCCGGAGATTGGCTCAATCTGTTCATTTCTATCACACACACTCATATGGGATAGAGTTATCCTATATATGAGGGATTATTAGTCTAATTGGACTATTATAGTCCGACCTTCATTTTCCTATCCAAACGTTAGACTGCTTATTCCATTGGATATGGAATCCAATCCCATGGTTCTATCCCACCAAACAAATACCCCCTCAGAGTTTAGCATTATGAATATAATCACGTTTTGTAATCTCATGAAACACTTGAAATGAAATATACGTAATGAAAGAGATTTGTTTACTTAAGAATGTTGGCTCATTTTGAGGATTATTATCAACTTCTACATTTATAAATTCAATTGATTAATGAAAAGTGAACATGTTTATATAGATAAGTTGGGTATTATGAAATTGAGGGCATTACATAATCGATCGTATATCTAAAAATTTGAAACTAATCATATTTGATTTGAATAAAAATTTAACGTTAATCCAGACTAAATTATGCACACCCTAATTCAAAAGTTGAATGAGATTGCCTGAAAATTTGAAATTCTATTCATCGAGTTCATGATGCCAAACACTTGGGCCTCATTTGGAGGTTATTTTAGCAACAAAAAAAAAAAAAAAAAATTTATTAAAAAATAAAAAAAATAAAAAGTGATGAAAAATAACTTCTTTTTATTTATTTTTATTTTTTGTGTGCGTAAAAAGTCAAAAAATTATTATCAAATATTTTAATTTTTTTTACTTCATCTTTTAACTATAAAATCAACAACCCACTAAAAATCACTCCCCAAACAAATCCTTAGAATTAACATTATGTTTACAATTAGAATTTCAAAGATCTATCACTTGCAACGAACTGTTCATGAAAGCAGTCAATAGAGTAGAAGAAAAGAAAAATCATGACCAAGAACACATCCGATGAACAAATAAAGTCCTTTTGACTAAAAAATAATATTTCAGTGAAGTGAAAGTGATCTCATCGGATGATGGTCATTGATTATCAGCAGGACGAAATCAAAATTTTATTATCCTTTGAGTTAAAGATAAATAAATTTTTTTTTATCATATATAAAAACACACACATATATATAATATGGTATATAAATTTTACATATATATATATAAATTTAAATACTATAAAAGTAATCTCTAATATGATAAAGAAATTTTTTTACTAAAAAATAAAAAGAGAATGTGAGATAGTAAAAGAATGTGATATATATCTTTTATAATGAGGAGCTATTTTGTTTATAAAATAATATATATATATATATATTAAACGTGTTAATGATAAATAGAATTTTCACAAAAACAAGGAGACCATGGCTTTTATAATTTTCTCATAGTTTCATCCCTGATTATGATAATAAGGTGATTAACTTTTTTGCTATCTAATAGGGGCATTTCCAACGGTGTATTACTTTTTTCACTAAATTTGAGTAAAAATTGCCTTTGATATCGCCTACTCCAATGAAAGAATTTGGCTTTTCATCAAATCACCGATTGACCAGACAATCGACCGGCCGGTCGACCAGTCAATGCAAAATTTTCACAACAATTGAGTCTGCATCAAATCACAACAATTCAAGATCCATTTGGTACACAATGAGAGAGAAATCTCCAAGAATATGATTGAAAGCAGAAACAGACTGATTAATGACACCAAACTCATTTTTTCCTCAGAAATACATGGGTGCAACAACTGCAGCAGGAAGAATCTAAATCAAATATCGATAGCCAGCCATTGGTGAAGAACTCTAGATTTGTAATTTATATCAGCAATTGCTGCAAAATAAAAGATGAACTTGAGACATTAAATCATAATAAGGTAATATGTACCGATGAGAATGAACAAGAATGCTATTCAGCCACCAAAGATGTCTGATAACACAACCTTATCTACACAGAAACATTATATAAAATGAAGACGAATATAAACACAACCTTATACCAACATTGATGGTAGGGGCAGCTATGTGCAAAAAGTTAAACAAATGGTTCAGCATATAAAGTAATAGTAGAGAATTCAAAGTAGAGACACCACATGTCTGGTGTAAAGTTCTTTTATTTCTTCTAATAGATATTTCTGGTTTACAGTTTGTATGGGGGAGAAATCATTGCTAAATTTATTTGTTTTTCTTTTTTCTTTTTAGGCATCCGAGAAGGGGTGTTTCTAGTCAGGCTTTCAGAGTAAACACTGCAACCTGTATTTTCACTAAACTTTCCATAGCATTTAGCACATATTTATCACTTCACACAATTTCCTGCGAGTAGTTTTGGGCTTATGTGTTCTTAGTCTCTGTTACTAATTGTCACACCTGGTTTGGTTTGAATTGTCATACTCAAAAAAACAAAACAAAACAAAAAAAGCTAATCAAAACTTCACTGTAGTCTCAAGATTTACAGCAGTAAAATTATATAAGAATTGGTCCTTTATACTTAACTTGGAAACTTGGAGCTGTAATTCCTATTTTTGTGAGAAGTTTTCAACTAAGCGGATGACATAGTGGACATTTGGCCGGTCGTCTGGAGGGTTATCCGGTGCCCAAAAATAACAATCCTAAACAGTGAAATGCTGAAAGGCCACAGACATTCTCAATTTGGTGAAGCATTTTTGATATTCTCGATTTGATACGTATTTGATGAAACCGTTAGAGCAAGAAAAGAAGCTACTTTTCATCAAATTTGAATATGGTAATGGATTTGGTACACGGTTAGAGATTGCCTAACTACATATATTTGTAGTTAACTTTTGAAAAAATTAATGAAACATCTCTCTCTAACTTTAAGTAGTAGGAGATGTTCAATATGTATTTTTTTTTTTTATTGGTTAAGGTCTCTCAATAATATTATTAAAGAAATTTTAACTCATTTCTATGTGACTAACTGAAATTCTTCAGTGAAACCAAAATTTCTTTGTAAAGAGTTGAAATTTCTATGTGAAAAAAGAAATTTCTCTGTCAATAGTTGGAAATTTCTCTTATTTGTGAAAATATTGAGGGACCCCAACTACAACAAAAATGTTGCATGTTCTTTACCTTATAAAATCTTAATATTAAGAATCTTAAATTAAAAATTCCTTAACTTTTTGCTATCGAATAACTACATATGATAAGGTCTTATTAAAAAATGTCCTTAGTACAAAAAAATGATAAAAGATTTGTATATCTCAGAATATACGACTCTTATTACAAAATGCAACCAGTTAAAATTTTAAAAGATAAATTAAGAATTACAAAATTCATTTCTCATTTTGTCTTGAGTTTGTGTTTCTTTCTTTCTTTCTTTTTTTCATTAAAAGATTATAACATTTTTTCGAGAAATCAAGGCAAATCCCAAACACTGCCTAAGAAAGAAAAAAGGTTTATACTTCGTCATCTTCAAAATTTAGTTTTTATTTTTTTCCCTAATATTTATTTTTTCCTACTTTGGTGCTTAAAATTTTTAATTTTTTCCTATTTACTTACAATGAATTTTTTATCTAATTTTGAAAAAAAAATGCCACATTAATACTCACGCTATGCCATGTCAGCAATCACGTAACATAATGATATATTATTATATAAATTTAAATAAATTTTACTTTGCCGTTTAACTTTCAATAATTTCTTACCTTCGTCTTTAAATTTTTTTTGTTTGACCCTTAAATGTTTCTATTTTTTTATTTAATTTACTCCAACAACCAAAGTGTGTCTAAAATTGGACAAATTGCAACCACTTTGCTCCCAAATTCTAACCCCATATTCCATCATCACTTTCCCTCTCCCAAATCGACTAAAATGCAATTGAATTTAAAATCTACTAAAATGACAATTGCATTTAAGAGGGACATGTTCAATGATAGTGTTTGATGTTGTCGATTTGAAGGCACAATGATAGTGGATGCTTGTTGGTGTTTTGAGATGTTGGTGGTGTCAATAAGAAAGTGAAGTAGGAGGTTGCTGATGGTATTGTTCAATAGGTGGTGATGGAAAATTGACAGTAAGAAGGGGTGGATGTTTTAATGGTGATATTGGGGTTCTTTGATGTAATTTATAGAGACTGTTTTAAAATTTTTATATTTTATTTGTATGATTTTGGGAGTTTGCACTAAAGTATTTAGTGTAATTTTTGCTTTTTATAAAGCAAAAAGAATTGATTATCTAGAAGATGAAAATTGGGTGCTTTTAAATTTTATTTTCTGATGATTAACTTTTATCTTTGAGAAAAGATGCACCAAATAGAGTCATTTTACAAGCGAAGGGTGTTAAAGATTATGGATTATTATGGTACGAAGTTGGCAACATGAAATTCTTCGTCCAATTTTGGATCGATGTTGGCTATTAGAGCAAATCGAAAAAATTTATAAATTAAAGGTCAAGTAGGAAAAAAAAAAAACTTTAAAGGTAGTAAGGAAATATTGAAACTTAAAAGGGATAAGATTAATTTATTCAAATTTGTATAACAGTGTGGTGTTGTTATGTAGCATTCTGTTGCGTGGCATTTTTTTATTCAAAATTGAACAAAAGTTAATTGTTAATTAAAAAATTAGAAATATTATAAGTACTAAATTGAAAAAAGTAACATTAAAACTTAAATCAACAAGGTGTAAGTTATACAAAAAGCAAAAAGAAAATGTAGAGTCACATTCCAGGCCACAATTTTAACCCACTATTTGTTTTGATTGAAAGTATTTTTCAGCGATATATATATATATAGAATAATGTTTGGTAGCTCGAGGATTTTCCCCCCCGAATCCCCCTAATGCCCAAAACGACGTCGTTTTGGGCATTAGGTTTTTTTTTTTCTTTTTTTTCTTTTTTTTCTTCCATTTTCGATCTGAAACCGATCTGAGAAGAAGAGGGGGAGAGGGAGAGGGAGAGGGAGAGAGAGAGAGAAGAAGAGGGGAAGAGAAGCAGCTGGTGGTCGTCGCAGCTCCCCGCCGTCGTCGCAGCTCCGGCCCGCCGTCGTCGCCTCGCCGCCAGCTCGTCGCAACAGCAGCTCCAGCTCCAGCTCCGGCCGCCGTCTCCGCCTCCGGGCCCGCCTCCTCCTCCCCTGTTATTAGGGCCCCCTCCAGTCCTCCTCCTTTCTCCTCCTCCTCTCCTCTCCTCTCATTCTTCCTCCTGATTTCTGCTTCTGAAAAAAAAAAAATACAAAAACGGCAACGTTTTTTATTAGGGGGATTCGAGCTACGTAGCTTTCGAGCTACGTAGCATGACTCATATATATATTAGAAACTTTTTTTTAAAAAAAATATATTTTTTTATTATATCTTTAAAATTAATGTACTAATAGTTGTATTAGTAGTGGCAGCAGGACAAACATAGAAGTAGTAGTGATAGTAGCCACAACAATGGAGTTGGCAATGATGATAGCATCAGTGCCAGTGGTAGTAGCGACGATAGTGATGTATTGATAAAGGTGATGGTAGCCACGAAAATGTTATGAAATTGGTAAGATTTTATTCTAAAATCGTATTTCCATTTTTTAAAGTGAAAAATATTTTTTTCTTAAATAAATTTATTTACCGTTAATTATGAACAATATTTCTATTAACTTTCATTTTTTTATTATATCAAATATAAAAAATATTTTTAAAAATATTTTCTACCCAATAAACAAATGAGCATTGGAAAAGCATTGAGTCATTGTAAAGCCAAATATAATTGTTTTAGCAAACTATGGGGACATAATTTTAAGTTGTCCACGTGGCTTAGATGGTTAGCTGAAGTGCCATGTGGATGATTCTGATTGGCCAATCTGTGGTCAAAACACACATAATCCGAGATTCAAATGAAGGGCTAGAGTCCTAAATAATAACAGACTCTCTATTTGGATAAAGTTGAACTCTTGAGAGGGTCGATCTTAATTCAAATAGGAGGAGTCTTGGATTAGTGATATTCTTGTAAAGGATATAGTCTCATGAAGTAAGACTTCTAGGGAAGTTGGACACTGATCATTATATAAAGAGGGCACATCGTGGATCTAAGGTATGCTTTTGCTTATGCACTGAATACTTGATTTGATATCTTTGAGAGATAAGTGACTGACTTGATCGTCGGAGTGCCACCGGGTAGACGAGCCACCGTAGTGTTCTTGTCTTCTTATTGGTAGGTGCTTGGTTTAATCTATTCTGCCACGTGCTCTCCAACTAAGTTCCCTATTTAGTTGTGAGGTCAAAAATCAACACCCATACAAACATTTAAAAGCACTGATTCATCTTTGACACATGTATAAATCTCTGTATAAGATGATAATAAGGACAACAATATAATTGGATTATATAAGCTTAAGAATTAATTGTTATTATTAAAAAACTGAAAACCTAATAGAACATTTATTGTAAAATGCTAGGGGTGTCAAATATAAATTTACCCTTTTTTAATTTGTATAAAATAGAGAAAATAAACTGACTCATCAATTCTAAAACAAACAAATTTCACGTCAAAATACACAAAATATGAAGAGTGGATGCAATTAGCCCCATCTTAAAAAAATAAAAGAAAAAGATGTAATTAGCATAAAGTAAAGAGTCGGACATATCAGAGAAGCTATTTGGTAGTTCACATCATTCATATTAGGGTGGGCGCGGGTCGGTTGTGGTCACGGAACTTCTAATATGCCATCCATCCTCTAGATTGGTGGATTGGAGAAAATCTATCCGCATTTGTCCGCCAATCCAGTAGATGTGGATTGAGCGGATTGACGAATGGATGTGAATCGGTTTGAAGGTTTAAAATTTATAAATTTTCATCATAATTTAACTTATGCACTTCCTCAACAAAAAAATAAAAATAAAAAAGATATTACAATCAATGACTTAAAAAAGTATTACAATCACTGCATGTCTCATCCAAATAAAGAAAGTTTGAAATTTTAGAATTTTACAATCACTGCACGTCTCATCCACATAAAGTATTACAATCTGTGGTTCTTAAAATATAAAAACAATTCAAACCACCAAAATCATGAACAGAATAGTAGTAGAGATTGTATTCTTCTGTATTATTACATCTATATCTGTTTTTAAAAACAAAAACCAACCAGCATATATCATCTTTTTTATTTATTATTTTTAGATTTAGATTTAAAAACCCAAAAATATAGATAAATAATGGGAGCTTTATTAGTAAATCCCCTTTTTAAGAGTTCCATTCTATACAACCCAAAATGTTTTGGATGATTCTACTTACACCACTTTTTTACCTCCTTACACCCTCCATCTCATTACATCACTTAAAAAAAAATTAAATTCTCATTACACCTAATATATTACCAAAACAAACCCTATGATAAAAAACTCTTCAAAACCCATCTCTTTACACCCATACTTTGTGCTGGGCCTATTCGGTAATATAATGCTAAACAATTTGAATTACTCTAGTTCCATGTTACCGGATAAAATTTTGTTTTCCAGTATTATGTTACCATTCAATTGGGTAATTTCAGTTCGCTTCCCAACAAAATCAGTAGAATTCACATTGAAGTGCCTGTTTGGTCACACAATGTGAAACAATTTACAAAAATTCGGTGCTATAATGCTGGAATAAATTGTTTGTTCCAGCCTTTTGTTGCTATACATTTACAGAGCAACTTCCTTCCAAATAATGTAGTAATAATTTGTGCTGGGCCTGTTCGATAATAAAATGCTAGTGAATTTTAATTACTCCAATGTTATGTTGCTGGAAAAAATAGATTTGTCTAGCGTTCTGTTGCTATACATTTACAGAGCCACTTTGTTCCAAATGATAATTTGGGCTTGTTCGGTAATTTGATACCAAACTTACATTTTTTGTTCGGCAATTTGATACCAGACTTATATTTTTTGTTCTATAATTTACCGGAAATGTATCTTTTATTCGGCAATTTGATACCAGACTTATATTTTTTGTTCGGCACTGTGATGCCGGACTATATTATTTTGTTCGGTTTCGAAACACCGAACAAAAGTCGCAGACCAACCCATAAAATCGAAACAAAAACCTACCAAACTAATAAAAAAAAAACTCACTATTTCACTTTTTTGATGGTTTTTCACCACCGTTTCTTCATCCATTTCTTTTTTTGATGATCAAAACACTATGATTATCACTTTTTCAAAAGAGATGTGTAAGAGAAAAGAAAAGTTGAGAAAGAAAAAATAGGGATTGAAGATCAAGGGGTGTAAGGAGATAATCAAATATATTTAATTTTAGTGTTTTGTCCTTTTAAGTAATTTCACACATGAATAAATTTGGAAGAAAAAAACAATCTCATATAGAGGGTGTAAGGAGGTAAAAGAGTGGTGTAAGTAGAATCACCCAAATGTTTTAGATTATTCCATTAGGTCCTACTCATTATATAAAGACCAAAAACCCCTCAAGCCAAAACCCACGTTCATTATCTTTGAACCAAGTAACAATCTCTCTCTCTCTCTTCCAAAAAATTGTGGAGAAGATCTCTCAACCTTTCAAAACCCTAAACCCTAGTCATCAATCCCCTATTTCCCTCTCATTGTCTCATCGCAATGTTCATTGTCTTTGCACTGTTCTTCGCCGAAATCACCATCGTCGTCTCCATCTTCGCCGGAATCACCATTGCCAACCACTTGTGGCAACCAAACTATCGAAATGGTCACCAAACGTAAGTATTCATCACCTATTTTCTATACAAACCTTAAAACTCTTCCTGAATTTGCACCAATGTGGATTTCTACACATATCTCTTGATTCTATTCATATAATGTATGGAAGCTCATATTATCGTTGTTATTCCCTTAATCATGCGATTATTGTTATTAATACTATTCATGATTGAATGTGAACCCCTCACCTCCAATTATATGATTTTTTTCATGAAAAAAATTGCAGTAATAGTTGTTGTTGTTATTAATGGTAGTGAACATTCACATGGAAAACACTATTGTAGACCAACTCACTTGTTTCAGTTGTTGTTGTTATTGTTGTTGTTGTATGTTATTCTTATGTGAACATTCACAATTGGCTTAAATTGACCACCCCCTGTTAATGGCTGTGAACATTCATAGCATATATGGTATTTGATTATGAGGTTTATTCTCATTTTTATACTCTCAGTAATTTGTGTGAATATTCATATTGTTCAATGTATTTTTGTGCAAGTTGACACTATACAAGCCATTTTTATTTTAAATATAATGGTTTTGTGTTGCTATAATTATGGCTTAATTAGATTTTTCTAAAGTTTAACGTTATTCACAATATGGCTCATGTGAATGTCAGTGTGAACATTCACATTATTCTTATTGCTAAAATAATTCTTACATGGGTTTGGTTAATATGGTTAGGTGAATGTTACTATTGAGATAGTATGTAAATGTTTCCTTTGTGTTGAGATATTATGTTCTTATCAATATGATGTACTTTGAAATCAATGATATGTTGGTGATATCTTAGTGGCCCATGCTATGAATAAATTTGTTACATGATTGTTGTGGATCTACCCATTTGCATGATATATTGTGAACATTCACATCAAGCTAACTTCCAACTAATAAAGTGTCTTCTAATTGTAGTTTGATTTTGATGTGAACCTTAATTACTGGTTTAAGTTTAACTGTTTTGTGATGTTAACAACTTGAATGTTCATATAGACACTCACTAATGTGCATGTTTATGTAGCAGATGTTGTCTTAAATTCTGCACAAAACGGAATAGAAAGGATTACCATGTCAAAGACGATAACGTGCCGACAGAGAGGAGCACCCACATCGACATGCGTTGTGTTAACTACCACCAATCAAATATTACAGGCTTAATTAAATTGATGATAAGCACCAAGTTCTTAGAGGCTCAATTGAACTGCTTGAGGCAAACTCCATTTTGAATATTATTTGATCCATTGATAAACGCTAAGATCGACCACGCCACATGCATGAAGTTTGATGATGTCATTGTACGCGTGTCAAAAGCATACCAGCATACCGAAAACTATTATTGATGTGAATATTATAGTTTTCTCCGATACAAAATCCATGATTTACATACAAAACCAATGTATCCACTACCAATGGATGCAAACTTCACATCCTTTGCAATTTTGTAAAAATATTGAAATATATATTGATTAAACAAAAGAACCAGAATTAGTTATTTTGGTTATGCCTAATAAGGTACACTGGTATGTTATCATAATATTTGTTATTACAATGTCAATGCTAATATTCACATTGGTTTCTGTTGCTTTATAATTATGTACACATAACTATTAGTTTCATGTGACTAAACTAATTTATTTGATATTTTATTCGTGATGTTAACACTCACATTAATAATTTGATTGTGAATAAATGTATACTTCATGTTTGTGTACACATAGAAATGATGGTTTGTGGTTATTGCAATGTTGATATTGTCATATTTTTGGAGATTATAAAATCAATGTAAACATTCACATTACTTCAGCTAGTTTACAATTGTGTACACATAATCATTGGCTTAATGTGATTTTTGGACAATGCAATTTTGATGTGATTTTTAATATCACCATTCCATAATGGTAATTAACACTTTGAAACCATGGTTTTATCTATATTCTAAAATTCATGTGAACCTTCACATTTGTATGTTCCAGTGTAAACATTTACATTATGTTTGTATCCAAAATAAAAATTGAGACTTGTGGTTGTGTGATTTAATGCAATATTGATATGAACCTTAACATCACTTTGTCACAGTGGTAATGAACACATTGAAAACATATTCACCATTCAAGATTATGAAGGTGTGTAAATATGAACACCGATCGACAATACAATGACAATTTTCTATTTCAAATTAATGTGAATATTAACACTGATTAATAATATGAACATTCACATCATTTGTATATGAGACACATTACCAATCTCAAAAAATTATTACTAAATTGAAATCCAACAGTAAAAAATCAAAATCAATAGCAGCAACAAAATCAAAAATCCAAAAAATCTCAATATCTCAAAAAATAAAAAATCATCACCCCACATCTTCTTCTTCATCATCTTCATCTTTATCTTCATCTTCAACAATTTCTAGAATTCTACCAATCCAAATCAAACCAAACCCACCTCCACTCTCTACAAAGAAAGCCTCATTACTATATCAGAGACCTTACTCCTCATAATTCCAACACCCATCTCTCAAACTTTCAAAGAAGTCCACACAAAGTAAAACTAGAAACATAAATAGAAATAGAAATGGAAACAAAACAACATCGCTAAAGCTCGTCACCGACTGTAACTATCGTGCCAATACTGATGTGAACCTTAATATCACTTTGTCACAGTAATAATGAACACAGTGAAAACATATTCACCATTCAAGATTATATAGGTGTGTAAATATGAACACCGTTCGACAACACAATGACAATTTTCTATTTCAAATTAATGTGAATATTAACACTGATAATGATATGAACATTCACATCATTTGTATATGAGACACACATTATCAATCTCAAAAAATTATTACTAAATTGAAATCAAACAATAAAAAATCAAAACCAATAGCAGCAACAAAATCAGAAATCCAAAAAATCTCAACATATCGAAAAATAAAAAATGATGCCCACATCTTCTTTTTCTTCATCTTTATCTTTATCTTCATATTCAACAATTCCTAGAATTCTACCAATTCAAATTAAACCAAACCCACCTCCCCTCCCTACAAAGAAAGTCCCATTATTATACCAGAGACCTTACTCCTCATAATTCCAACATCCATCTCTCAAACTTTCAAAGAAGTCCACCCAGAATAAAACTAGAAACATAAATAGAAATAGAAATGGAAACAAAACAACATCACTGAAGCTCGTCACTGACTGTGACTATCGCGCCAATGCTGATGTGAACCTTAACATTACCTTGTCATAGTGGTAATGAACACAATGAAAACATATTCATCATTCAAGATTATATAGGTGTGTAAATATGAACATCGATCGAAAACACAATGACAATTTTCTAATATGAATATTAACACTGATTAATGATATGAACATTCACATCATTTGTATATGAGACATATTACCAATCTCAAAAAATTATTACTAAATTGAAATCTAACAATAAAAAATCAAAATCAATAATAGCAACAAAATCAAAAATTCAAAAAATCTCAACATATCAAAAAATAAAAAATCATCACCCATATCTTCTTCTTCATCATCTTCATCTATATCTTCATCGTCAACAATTCCTAGAATTCTACCAATTCAAACCAGAGATCTTACTCCTCATAATTCCAACAACCATCTCTCAATCTTTCAAAGAAGTCCACACAGAGTAAAACTAGAAACATAAATAGAAATAAAAATGGAAACAAAACAACATCGCTGAAGCTCGTCACCGACTATGACTGTCGCGCCAATGCTGATGTGAACCTTAACATCACCTTGTCACAGAGGTATCGAACACAGTGAAAACATATTCACCATTCAAGATTATATAGGTGTGTAAATATGAACACAGATCGACAACACAATGATAATTTTCTAATGTGAATATTAACATTGATTAATGATATGAACATTCATATCATTTGTATATGAGACACATTACCAATCTCAAAAAATTATTACTAAATTGAAATCCAACAATAAAAAATCAAAATCAAAATCAATAGCAGCAACAAAATCAAAAATTCAAAAAAATCTCAACATCTCAAAAAATAAAAAATCATCACCCACATCTTCTTCTTCACCATCTTTATCTTTATCTTCATCTTCAACAATTCTTAGAATTCTACCAATCCAAATCAAACCAAACCCACCTCCTCTCTCTACAAAGAAAGCCCCATTTACTATGCCAGAGACCTTACTCCTGATAATTCCAACACCCATCTCTCAAACTTTCAAAGAAGTCCACACAGAGTAAAACTAGAAATATAAATAGAAATAGAAATGGAAACAAAACAGCATCACTGAAACTTATCACCGACTGTGACTGTCGCGCCACTGTCGATTTCGACTGGATCAAACTTGATTCGACATTCAATGAAAATATGAATACGATCTCATAATCATATCCCATTCATCACCGTCTCTACCTCTGCCGATTGTGATTGTCGCGCCACCGTCGATTTCGACTGGATCAAATTTGATTCGGCATCCGATGAAGAGATGAAGAAGATCTCATAATCGTATCCCACTGAATCCCGAGCACACGGTGATGATGCAAAATTGTTAAAACAAAAAGAGCAAAAAATGGAAAACGTATATATCAAAAAGAGCAAAATATGAAAAACATGTATATCTTATTTTGTGTATAATACATATGAATAAAGTAAAATAAGGGTATAATAGTCCAACAAAAAATTTAAATCAGGAAAAAAGGACCTCATGGAATAAAACTATAAATATATGGGACTAATTAGACTACAAGAATAGTTTGTAGACTTATTGGAATAAAACACCTCTAAAAGGGATTTACAAATAAATCTCTCATAAATGGTACATTTTTTTTCAATTCAAAAAATATATTCATGCTGAAAACTCTTTTTCAATTGAAAACACAAACAGAATATCTAAACAAATTGAAAGTATAAAGTCTTACAAATTACTAGAGGCGTTCGCGGTTTGACAGTTCGGTTGTGGCTAAAAGAACCTCAAATCCGTCATTCGTCCAAAACTAGGCGGATTGAAAAAAATCAATCCACAACGGTTTGCTTGTCATCAAGCATCAATCCAAAATGCAGCGGATCGGTTCGGTTCAATCGTTTTAGGCGGATCGACATATCTGCTACTTACTCCTAATTCATATTATGTTATATGTCCTCTTACTTTTTAAAATTTAATATAAACGAAAAGAATCTCACTATTTTAATTAATAAAACACTAGTTAGTATACCACATGAATTTATCCATGATCACAATATAATTTTCCCTACAATAGTGCCTTTTAGGATTAGTTTTGTTGGGGAATTTTTAAAAATAAAATGGGTTTACATTTTATTGTTTTTATTTTTCAAAACCTTTTTAGGAAATTCTTTTAGCGTTATGACTTGTCCCACATCAAAAACATGAGAGAAAAGTAATGATTTAATAAAGGTAATTCTATTTTCACACGCTATTTACTCTCTATACACATCATTTTTCAATTCATAAATTTATAAACTTGGTTACATTTTGTTTTTCTTATTCCTCACGCCAAACGCTTTGAATACACTCTTAACTCATAATTTGTATGCATATCACACAAAACACATGTACACACATCACATTCGTAATTCTAACATGTTACGCAAAAGACAACCTACGAGGGGGGTGAATTAGGTTTTTACAATTAAAATTAATAATACCCTAATAAAAATTATGACTAGCACAATAAATAAATATAATTACTGAAATAAAAATAATTAAAACAAGTGTCTTAACAACTATGTCAGTTAATGATTTTAGCACAGTAAAAATGCGAAATATAGTTATGATAATTTAAAATAAAATAAAGAGATAAGGGAGAGAGAAGCAAACAAAGTTATAGTGGTTCGGCTTCAACTTGGCCTACATCCACTCCTTAAGCTTCACTTGAGATTTTCCACTATCTTCTAGCTTCACAGGAGTGCTAGCAACCTCTTTACAAACGGAGCAATCCTCCACGGATTTTACACAGACTTCACAAGCCAAAACCCTTGCAAATCTTAGGTGATTCACAATCACTCTCAAGATTTCAAGAATATAGTGTTTGTAACACTTTTACAAGATGAAATGGTATTTTTGCTTTCAAATAAAGTTTACAATAAATATCTCTCAAAGATAGATATATAAAATGAAGTTTTGATTTTTCTGTAAATCTCACACAGGAAAAATGGGCTTAAAACTATAAGGCTCAGTGTATAATTTCTGAGAATAGATGTGAGTGATTATAGATCAAAGAATATTTTTAGATTTTTTTTGTAACTTGTTTACATTAGAGGCTTTGGTATATATAATGAAAATTATAGCTGTTTATAGCCGTTGTATTCATTTGAATTTATAACCGTTTATAGCCGTTGTAGTCATTTAAATTTATAGCCGTTTATAGTTGTTGTACTTCCATCATTACTAATTTGAATATCTTCCACTCCATTATTACAAATTTGAATTTGAACCTTTTGGCCTTTTTAACCTTTATAGCCATTTATAGCCGTTGTACTTCCATCATTACTAATTTGAATATCTTCCGCTTGAACCTTTTGGCCTGCTGCTGTGCTAGGCTGTTTGAACATTTGTTTTGGGCTATTTGAACTCATGATTTAATCAAATATTAAATACATTCTAACAATATTTAGGATAAAGGTTTAAGTGAGAAATAATGGGACAAAATAAATTTTGATTCTATTTTTCTCTTTCAAATAAATCATCAAAATAAATTTTGATTAAAATATAATTAAATAAATCATCAAAATAAATTTTGGATTCTATTTTTCTCTTTCAAATAAATTAAAATATAATTAAATAAATCATCAAAATAAATAAGTCTAACATAACATATCTAGCAATTCTTTAACACGTTTCCTACAATTCTCTAGCTCCATTAAAGACCTACATTGAACTCCATTACATTCTCAAAATTTAGTGATTATTATCAACCTATTTTGTGGTTATTATATAATAAATTTGCAAAAAAAAAGAAAAAGAAATGCTATAGTTTTATCATGTTTGATAGTGGTTTAATGTTGGCTGGCGAAGAAACAAAATAACCTATTCAATACTGATTTTTTGACACCAATTGATTTTATTTCACATTCAACATTCGAACCAAATAGTTTCGTTCGATACACAACTATCGAACGATTTAAACCCATTCAATTTTGTACATCTAAACAGTATAAACTGAATGAAGTTAGATATTTCATAAGTTAATTTTTGAAATAATTTTGATTGTTGATTTCAGAATATGATGCACCTATTCAACACTGGTTTGTCAAATGAGGATCACCAAGGAAAAAGCATCTGCACATAAAAACTCACATTTTTATTACTACATTAATTGTAAACAATTATATTCTTCTCTAAATTTGAACTTTCATTGTTTTGCAAATATTCCATCACACAGATAAAAAAATAACATTAGGAACAATAGAGTGTAACAATGGAGGGAGTGAGAAACAATGTAGGAACAATGTAGATCATAATGTGATGTATTCTAAGTGTTTTTTTTTCCCCTCATCAAAAGATGTGTACAGGAAAACTTAGTTTTAAGATTTGGTGTGTGTATTGATGTTTATAGTAGTCATTTTATTTAGTGGCAAAATTGTAATAAAAATTTAATTCATTAAGTGTGTGCACAAAGAGTGAACGGTGTGCGAAAATAGAATTAGTTAGTTAATAAACATCCACATGAAATATTCTCTTGAATAAATAATTGTGGAAAAGGTGCTACAATGTATACTCACACACTGCAAGGATAATGCACCATTCGCACACTCGTGCAACGTGAGTTGTGTGGCGTTTAATGACACACTTTGCACTTATGTGCATGATATGAAGGGTTTAGAATGTTCATTTGTGACGACGATGTGGCAAGGTCTAAGGCAACATGTGGTGGCACTAATGTAGAACATAGCCACCACGTGGTGATGAAGTGGCACACCCAACTGAATGGTTGAATGTCAAACATGGTCAGTGTGATCATGGCCATTGATCATCCGAACGCGTGATCGTATGTTGTTGATCGCACTTGATCGTGATTAGGTGTGTCTCATCATTACACCCATTTGGCTATAACAAAATTCGGACCATCAAAACTCAATCCAATAGTCAAGTTTGGTCAGGTACGATCAAGGATCATGATTCTTACAATCCGGTGCATTCAAGTCTATAAATAGGCCTACGATCAGGCAATTTAATTCATTCCAAGCTAACATAATTCAAAACTCTAAAATTCGCTCTCTCTTCTGATTTCGAGTTTTCATTCCAAGCCAACAAAATTCAAAGTTCTAAAATTCACTATCTCTTTTGATTTTTAGTTGATATTTTGTTATTTTTTAGAAACTAAACATCAGGCCTCAATATTTTTTTATTTTCGTTTTGTACAAAAGTACTTTTATCTATCTTCGTTTGTGCAAACATGTATAGAAGATCCTTATATTATGAAAGCGGATTTGCTGGTAACTCGTGTACACAATCTGGTGGGAGTTAATATTGTCTTTAGGAAAACAACAATTATAACGCGACTCGAAGTGTAAAAAAGTTATTCGTTTTGAAGTAGCGTGTGCGGGAGTAATTTATGCACCATGAAGTAGAACTTTGTGTAAGAACAACGTGTTTCGGGAAGTAAAGATATGCATAAAGTAACAAACGATGAGGCTTCCCGATCGAGGTTCGGTCGGAAACCCCTTCGATGGGAAATTTAGAGACTGTGAGAGAAAAAGAAAAGAGAATCAAAGAGTGAATATGTTAAGTGTAAGGATTTTGGATGCCTCGAGGGTGAATAATGCTCACCTTTTACAGGAGAAGGTTGCTTGTCTTCTAAGACCTTTTATCTCCACAATCTGTCCTATTTATCTTATTCGAGGTCATCTCCCATTAGAGGAGAATGGCTACTCCGCCTGATACTCAAGTGCAGGTCTGTCATGTTTGTCTCATTCGTGATCATCTCCTATTAGAGGAGGATGACCGCCCTAACACTTAGGTGCAAGTTTGTCGTGTGTGCACCTTGTCCCTTTGAGCCTCCATGTCTCCACGTTATGTTCAGATAGATGAAGAGGAGCATAGTTGTTTGTCTCTTATGAACTCAATAAAAACCTTTCCCAAGTTAGTCCACATCGAAGTGGTTGTCCGATCTAGAGGTCCAACTTGTTACTTGGTCAGCTTCGAAGCGAGCCTTGTTCATTGGGCCAAGCTTTCTAGTATCTACTTCAGAGTGGCACTCAAGCATTTGACTAAACTCCAATGATTGTCCTACTTTGGGGCAGGTGTTGGCCATAGGGTCAAGCTTCAATCTAGCCCAATCTTAGAGTGGACCTAGCATTGAGCCGAACATCAAGACTTTGTTAATTTTACGCATTTCATAATGTAATCAAGATTGTCGTCCTAGAGATTTTGCAATCAATAATTTTTTTTCCTCACTGTATTATTTGAACTGAGCTTTCTCAAACAATTTTTTTTTTTTTTTTTATCAATCCTAGTCTACATTACCACAATATAACCAAACAAACAAAGGATAAGCTATTTCTAATTTGGATAAATTATAAATACACCCTCTGAGATTTGATTAAAATACGAATCATTTTCTGTGGTTTTAAAAATTACATTCCAACCCCTGAGATTTCTAGTTTCATAACAAATTGTCCCTTTTATTAATACATCATCAAATCAATTAACAGTTTTTAAGGATGTTAAAAATATGTTTTAATTAATAATTTAAGTAATTTTATTATTGTATAGGAGATGAATTTTAATTTTTTAGTTAATTCTATTAAATAAAAATTTTTAATAAAAAAATATTTATAATTTTTTAAATCACAAAAAATAATCTATATTTTAAGTAAGCCTGTTTCGTAACACTTACGTTTTCAGTTTAAATTTACAAAAAATTTATAAACTAATTTTTGTTTATTTTTAGAAAAACTAAACTACAACGCGTTTGGTTTGAACAAAATGTTTGAAAAATTTTAAAAAATATAAACTAAAAGAGTGAGAAATGGCGAGTGGTGCCATGGCTGGTGGTGGGTGGTGACGAGTGGTGGCGGATGGTGGCAGCGGAAGACGGTGGTTGCGGGTGGGTGGCGACGGAAGACGGCAGTGGTGGGTGGTGGCGAGTGGTGGTGACGGAAGACGATGATGGCCGGTGGCGGGTGATGGTAATAGCAGTAGGTGTGGGTGGCGGCGGCAGAAGACAGTGATGAAGGGTGGTGGCGGAAGACGGTGGTAGACAGTGGTGACAGGTGGTAGTAGCGGAAGACAATTGTGGAAAGTAGTAACAGGTGGTGGCAACGGAAGACGGTGGTGGAAGTGGTGGTAGATGGTAGCAGGTGGCGGGTGGTGGGTGGTGCTGGCGGAAGACGGTGGTAGAAAGTGGTGGCAGGTGACGGGTAGTGGCGGTGGAAGACGGTGATGGAAAGTGGTCGCAGGTGGGTGGTGGCGAATGGTGGCGGCGGAAGACGATGGTGGAAAGTGGTGGCAGGTGGTGGCAGCGGAAGAAGGTGGTGGAAAGTGGTGGCGAGTGGTAGTGGCGGAAGATGGTGGTGGCGGCAGAAGACGGTTGTGAGTGGTGACGGTGGTGGGTGGTGGCGGCAGAAGACGGTGGTGGAGGGTGGTGGTGGCGGAAGACAGTGGTGGAAAATGGTGGCAAGTGGCGGCGGCGAGTGGTGGGTTGTCAAAAAAAAAAAAAAACTAAAAACTGAAAACTTAAACTCATTTTTTGAGTTTACAAATTTTGGCCAAATTTATAAACTGAGACCACTGATTTATAAACTAAAATATTTACCAAACAAGTTTTTATGACAATTTTTTAAATTTTTATAAATATAAATTAAAAATTAAAAACGTAAGTATTGCCCAACGCCACCTAAATGTATTTATAATTTACCCTTCTAATTTATTAAGGGTATATCAACCGACATGTTAGAGAATATATGAACGAAAGATCCAATCGACAAGAATGGCCCACGTGGCCTTCATTCATTAAAGTAATCACATGATCACTGTTAGAAGCAAGGACCAAAAAAAAGAAAAAGAAAAAGAAAAGAATAGAAGATCACTGCCTCAGAGAGGGAAGGCTTATGTGGGCCAGTCCATGGGAGACTTTTTCTAAATACACATTAATCAAATAGAAAAAAGAGTGCACTTGGACTTTAATCTGATTGGTATTGATGATCTGTTGGTTATTTGGTTCAATAACCCCTGTTTGGTTGTGTTAAATTTTCATTTTATTCAATTTTTTTAAAACAAGAATAACAAAAAAGTGAAAACAATAATCTTTTTTTATTTTTTACTTAAATATAGTTTTAAAAATTAAAAAAAATTTTATTTTTTAAGAGTGTATTAAATTATGAATTTAAATAAAAATTCAAAAAGAAAAAGAGAAATGAGAGAAATTATAAAAAAAAAAAATTTAACTTCATATTTCTCATGTGTTTTTATTTTTCTTTCCAAATTTTCAGCAAATAATGCCTAAAAGTGAGTTATTTAAAATAAAAAAAAATAGTTTTATAAACAATTTGCCAAACGAATTTAAATTGAAAAAATAGAAAAACATAAAAATAAAGAGGCAATAATTAATAACAAAAAATGTAGAAGAAAAATAAAATTAAAGGAAATTGGGAAACGGTGCAACTAATTTGTCCGTTCTCATTAACTCATACGAGAGAGGAAAAAAGATTTTGAACATTGTAGAAGTCTTTGTCTGGAGAAGTTATCACTGGTCCTTGCGACCCGTAAGCGGTATTCTAATAATGTTTTGATTAATAAAAGAAGTAAAATTGATAATTTTATATTAAATAATTAAAGAATAAAAAAATATAATATATTGTAATTGGTGAAAAATACGTGATGCCGCGTAAATGCCAAATAATTTTTCCTTTGTATGCATATTTTAATGATGTTTAAAATGCTTAATGTGTCAAAAAAAATTCTAAAGTCTCATTAAGGGATTGTTTGGGATTATCTAAATAAATATATTTTTTGAATTTTTATGAAATATGGTTTGGGTTTAGGTTAGGTTTGAAGTGATGTGTTAAAGAGGTGATGTAACTTAAATAAAATGATGTAACTTAAATAGGATAGTGACTTTTGACTTTGTGACTTTTTTTAAACATGTCAAATTAAGCCTAAGTAGAGTATCAAAATGGGGCATTGCACATGATGAGACTAGAAATGTTTTAAAATATGCAAAATCAAATAAAAAGTAATCAGCTTGTTTGGTTGTGTTTTTTCAAAAACACTTTTCAGAAAATTCTACTTTCTTGTTTTCCGTTTTTTTTGTTTTTACTGAATTTTTTAATATTTTAAGTAAATTTTTTTTTTTTACTTTTTAGACATACCTAACATAAATATACCTAGAAAGTAATTTTTTTTTTTTTTAAAAAAACCTTTTAAAAATTCACTAAATACTAAAAATACAAAAAAAATAAGAGAATTTAGTATATTTTTTTGTATTTTTATGTATTTATTAAAATTTTAAAATATTTTTTCATAAATTTTTTATTTTTTAGATACATCTAAGTAAGGTGCATCTAAAAAAGTAAAAAAAATGTTTAAAATTTTAAAAGTATTCACTAAAAACAAAAAAACACGAAAATCAAAAAATTAAGTTTTCAAAAAACTTAATTCAAAAAACTCAAACCAAACACACTGATATAGTGTTACATATATTACGATCATGCTACGTAGCTCGAAACCGCGGCTCGAAACCGCGGCTCGACACCAAAACGACGTCGTTTTGGTGTCGAAATTTTTTTTTTTTTTTTTTCTTTCTTTCCTCTGGTTTTCTTACAGAACGAAGAAGAAGAAGAAGAAGAAGGGAGGAGGAGGAGGAGGGAGGGGAGGGGAGGGGAGGAGGAGGAGGAGGGAGGGGAGGGGGCCATAAAAACCGGGGCTGGAGGAGGGGGGGGGAGGGGAGGGGAGGGGACGGGGCTGCGACGGCGGGGCTGGAGGAGGAAGGCGAGGACGACGGCGGGGCTGGGACGGCGGGACTGGGCTGCGACGAGGACGACCCACGGCGGGCAGACGACCCACGGCGAGGAGGAGGAAGGCGAGGACGGCGGCAGACGACGGCGGCAGACGATCGTCTTCTCTCTCTCTCCCCCTCTGCTTCTCTCTCTCCCTCTCCCTCTCCCTCTCCCTCTCTTTTCTCCTTCTCTCTCTCTTTTTCTTCTTTTCGAGCCAAATCGAGCCTGGTAGCATTCGAGCTACCAGGCATTTTCCCATATATTAATTGGTGTACCAATATTAATTATGATATTATTATTAATCCTACTCATTAATTACATTACAAATCCTAAAAATTTCTTAAATTATATCACATTATTAATTAGGGGGATGCACCAATAAATCCCAAATTAATAATTTATGCACTGTTTAGTCCTAAAAGTTTTCTTATAGACTGAAAGGTCCCATTACAATGTTAATAACATTAGATACAATGTTAATAACATCAGAGTCATGTTACAAACATTAGATTTCAAACATCTAATGTTCATCAAATTTCAATAATGTTTGAAAATATATGATGAAAAACATCTAATGTTCATCAGATTTCAATAAATTTTGAAATTATAGAATGAAATATTAGATCATTTACATCATTTACATCATGCTGATGTAAAAATGGGACTAAATTGAGCATAAGAAAACTTTTAGGACTAAATGGTTCAACATTTCAAAAACTAGGACTTATAGGTAAATTTTCCTATTAATTAATACACTATTTAATATACTAATTTATACATATAGTATTATCCAATAAAAAATGATTAAAACAAGAGTGAGATATCATAGATATATGGCCCACGGAGTGTTGATGAGTTTAATAATATTTGTTGAAAAACAAGAACACAGATCTCATTAGGCCAACATCTGCTAGATACCAACATTCCACCAACCACACACGTATATCTTCTTCTTCATCCCTCATTCCTCTCTTTTTCCTTGATTCCTTCACAGTCTTCATGGGGGCCATATTTTAGGTGTGCTTTCGCTCCCCATTTGACCTCACCTTCCTCCATTTCCACCACCAACAACAGCACCACACTCCTCTTTATAAAACCCCATCAACAGAATTTACATGTATATGATGCAATTCCATATGGGTCTCTGATATTCTCAGCCTCATTGATCATTTTGGTGCTTTTTGGGGATCTGGGTGCCCTTGAACATCTTGTTCACATCTGGGTTTTCAAGATTAGGGTCTGGAAAGATCTGATCCCCATCTGGGTAATCTATGAATTTGTCAATTTGTAGATTTGAAGCCCAGAGGGTATATATATTATTGAAGAAGAATCACTTTTAATTTCTTTCATTTTTTGTATGGTTGTTAAATCATCAAGACAAAGACAAAGAATGGTATCAGGAAATGGGCTGTTTTACCCAATTATTGGATTTGCATCATGTTTTGCATTCATGTACTTGTCATTTGGGGACTTGTGGCCCAATTACCCCAGAGAACCACAGTTGAGTTTTGTACAGAGGAATGGGACTCACTTCATTTTGGATGGTAGAGTGTTCTACATTAATGGGTGGAACTCTTACTGGTTAATGGACCATGCTGTGGATGAATACAGAAGACCCAGGATCAGAGCAATGTTGCAAGCTGGTGCCAAGATGGGTCTCACTGTATGTCGAACTTGGGCCTTCAATGATGGTGTCTACAATGCCCTTCAGATTTCCCCTGGTCAATACGATGAGCGCGTATTCAAGGTAAAACAAATTTCTTGTAATTGTCATTCAATTATACCTCCTCTTATATGTGTGTTTCACTCTCCTAGTGTAGACATATATATATTTTATTTTGTGGTTCAAGTAAGAGGTGATGATAACTTGAATTGAGCTGAAATGACCACATTTTGAGTAATGGAGGGAGGACTGATATTCTGTCATGAACTTCTTCTACTTCTTCTTCTTCTTCTTCTTCTTTTATTTTATTTTTATTTTTTTATTTTATGTATGACAATTTGCCTATGAACAAAACAAGTTGGTGTCAAATGGAAACATTAATTTGGTTTGTTGGGATGACATTGCTCTTTTGTTTATTTATTTTTGCATTTTATCATTTGTTTGGGTTCATCCATCAATCCTGTGCAGCTGCAAGATTAAATGAAGTTTGTTGACCTATCACACATAAGTCTGAAGTTTTCTATTTTGGTTAATATCATTACATTACATGATTATTTCTTGTGTATAGTCCCAAAACAAGCTGGTGTGAAATGGAAACATTAATTTGGTTTGTTGGCACATTGCTTTTTTTTGTTTTTTATTTTTTCATTTTTTTCTGGTTTCACCCATCAATCCTGTAAATCTGCAAAATTTACTGAACTTTGTTGACGTATCACACAATAAATCTTGACATTCATTCATTCAAGTATTTCTTAAATTGTACCGAGTCATGAACATGGCCCAATGGCCCATGGATTGTTAAATCTGTTTAATTTATCCCGGATTAATAAAACTGCCAAACCGTTGCCAATACTTGAATTCTTTTACTTTGGTTAATATCATCATGTTGCATGATCATTTATTATTATTGTCCCAAATTTCTTTTTTCATTTTAATGACAAAATAGTATGGCAGGCATTGGATCATGTCATTGCGGAAGCCAGGCAACACGGAGTTCGGCTGCTACTTAGCTTAGTTAATAACTTGCAGGCATATGGTGGGAAGACTCAATATGTCAAGTGGGCATGGGAAGAAGGTATAGGTTTGAGCTCTTCAAATGATTCATTCTTCTTTGATCCATCAATTCGGCATTATTTCAAGAATCATGTCAAGGTAATATTGTGTCTATCTCTTCAGTTTGTTTGGAATCTATTTTCCCCCTCTTCTTCAATAAGAAGCTTTTGGATGTTGCTTTTGAGTTCTCATGATTTTTTCTTGATCAATAGCTCCTAAAACTGTTTTTATAGCACTTCAATGAGAATTTTGAGTCTCTTTTTAAAAATTGAAGGAAATAATAATTTGTTTTTCATGCATCAAAAAGTCGACAATTATGGGAATGTTAAATGTCTTTTCTCATTTAGACACTCTAATTCATGGTCCAAATTCTCATAACAACAACAGACAAACCTGTGTGAGTGCAAAGAAGATCCTAGAGTAGCAGGTGGTTGCACATATTTGGGGTTTTACCTCAGGTCTCATCGAAGATTGGTGTCGGGGTTCCTCGTCATCAAAAAAGAAGTTCCAAGAGATTAAAGAAGATAAAAGGAAAATTTAGGGATATTAATACTGCACCTGATTTTGAACTTTCCTAAATCAGATGACTCCATTCCTATCTGGCTTTCAGAATTTGGACAGCTTTACTACTTGACTTGTCTCAGAAAATACTCACACTCAACACATTGACATAAACAGTTTTCTATGCCTACGTAGTTTTTGAGTGCTTAAGTAGGGAGTTTTTCTCCATTTTTTGAAGCCTAAGAGAAACAAGTAGGCTAATTTAAATGCTTTCAAGACATTATGGAGTTGGGTCAAATGATATGTAAAATGCAATGGACCAAATAAAATTCCACTGGATGTTCTTAGGTTTTGTTAGAATAATAGTCAAAACCCAATCAAATATATATATATATATTTGCTATCTTTGGCAGCACGAGGAGAAATTTATTAATAATCCAAAACCGAGAAGGGGATGTAATGAGCCTTACCTCTCAATGAATACAAGAAAAGATGCATGTAAAGAGAATCAACACTAACAGACTCGAATATATGAAGTACCCAACCTAGCCAATGGAAATTTTTAGTGTGAATGGAAATTAACTCCATAGAAGTTTGGGACTTTTTGTTAGAAAGATGCAACCCAACATGGTGTCCATTCAGATGAAAGGGTGCAACCCTTTATTATTTAGAAGAGTCATAATTCTTCAGAAGAGTCACAAGCACTTCTATAAATTCCATCCCCATTGCATTTAATCATTGGGGAATTTATCTCTTCTTTGCATGCTTTATGATTTTCCACACATTCGGGTCGAGTCATATATAAGAGTACAATAGCACTGTCTTGGTTTGTCAGGTTTACCATTGTAGTGCTGCATCAGTAAGATTTAGATATAGATACTGCTATTTTGGAACACATCAAGTTTATATTAATTGAAACATGAAGCATGATATTTCTCTAAAAAAAATTTGACCAGTGCAGTTAAATTTCTCTCATGCAGACTTTGCTGACAAGGAAGAACACTATTACTGGAACTAAATATAAGGATGATCCAACTATCTTTGCATGGGAGTTAATAAACGAGCCCCGTTGCATGAGTGATCCTTCAGGCGATACTCTGCAAGTAAGTCATGGACTCCTTGCATTGCTTTATTCTGGATGAGTATCAATATAGAAATCTAGAAGATGCCTAGTTCTTCATTTAAATAAGGATAAAGCATCTAATGAGGTTTCAAACTTCTGTGTATTTCAAGAAGTTCCTAACAATTAAATAATATCTCAAATCTCCCTGAGTTTTATTCTAAACATAGTTTTTAGAATGTTTAGAATTTGGTGAAGTCTTTATTAATTTGTCCTATTATATGCCTTCTTCACCAATTTCTCCCCGAACCTTATGTTTTTGTAATGTTCAAAACAAAACTTTAGTAGATTGATAGGTATGCCGGTGCTAATGTTATTATTAAATGCCACTGTGCACACAGGAATGGGGGTACCATTCTAGTGCAATTAAATGCCACTGTGCACACAGGAATGGGGGTACCATTCTAGTGCAATTGCTTCTTCTTCGCTCCTTTTTTCTTTCTTCTTTTTTCCTGATATGTTTGTGTCATGAAAAATCACAGTACTCTGGTCAAATTTTTGTGAATTACTTAATGTGGAGCCTAACTCTTGATAGGGAACCCTCAGTCTGAATTTGCTAAATCCTTTTTCTTGTGTGTGTGTGTGTTTTGATTTCTTTTCTCCTATAATTGCATAAGTTCTACAAGCACCCTTTTTTACTAATCAACAATTCATTTGCATACATTTTTTAGTTTTATTTATTTATTTATTATTTTTTAAATGCTTTAGTGTAAAAAGCATGGACATGGACACGGACACGGACACGGACACGCAATACGACACGGACACACCGACACGTCAATTTTTAAAAAATGCAGGATGCGATATGATGAGGGGACACGCATGAAAAATATAATTTTATATATTTATTATATGCTATATTATTATATATATGAATATATCATTTGAAGATAATAAAAAATGTAATATGGCTCTAATTCCTATAAATTTATATAGTTTTTGTTTTAGTATTATATTTTAAGTTGTTTTGTTCAAACTTATAATTAGTTTCACCTGTGTCTAATTGATAGACATTTGTCATTCAAATGTCCAAAGAGTGTCTAGGTCTTTTAAAAAATTAAAAAATATGATACGTTTTGAAGAGTGTCGGACACGTGTTGAGAAAGTGTTCGAAGAGTGTCGGTGTCCGACACGGACATGACATGGATACGTCAACTTCTTAGAAGTGTCCATGCTTCTTAGGCTTTAGTACACCACTTGTAGATGGATGGATAGAGACAGATTCTCTTCTATGGTTGTTCATTGATGTCTGAGTATGACGAACTGTATGGCATATAATTGCAGGACTGGATAGAAGAAATGTCGACCTACGTGAAATCAATTGACAAGAATCATCTAGTAACAGTGGGACTTGAAGGATTCTATGGTCCTAAGAGTCCAAAAAGGCTGACTGTCAACCCAGGAGAATGGGCAGCTGAACTTGGATCTGATTTTATTCGCAACTCCAAGATCTCAACCATTGATTTTGCCTCTGTTCATATCTACCCTGATCATTGGTAAGCTTAATGTCCAACTTTGTATACTATCAAGATTGAAACCTTACGAAATTAGAATTTAAAGTTATTTGAGGAAATGAAGCAATATCCCTGGGGGCTTGAGAGAAAAAAACATATTTTCTTCTTTTGAAGCAAAATCACATCAAGAGGTGCTCTAGTCCCCGTGGTTCTCTGTTTGAAGTCTGCTTCAAGGTGGCCGTAGGCTCGTACATGTTATGCTTCAAAACTACCTTTGGTTTTGGAACTCAAAAACTATTTGAGTTTTTTGTTTTTCGCCTTTTTTAAAATTTTATTTTGCTGTACTTTTTCATATTTTAGTCAATTTTTTAAAAATTTTAAATCCACCTAGAAAAGTAACAAATTTGTGAAGAAATCCGTAAGAAAAGTTCACTAAAAAAAATTCACTAAAGACAAAAAAAATTAAGGAAAAAGAAAAGAAAAGAACTAGAACTAGCTTTTTTTTTAGATTTCTTCAGAAATTTGTTACTTTCTAGGTGCATCTAAAAATAAAAAAATAAAAAAAAAATACAAAAATATGAAAAGAGTTCACTAGCCTGTCACTTTACTTGATTATCAGCTGATACCAATTTTATGACCTATTTTTGTAGGTTTCATGACCAAGAACTTGAAGAGAAACTAAAATATGTCTCCAAATGGATGGTTTCTCATATTGAAGATGGTGATAAGAACTGAAGAAACCAGTCACATTCACAGAATTCGGTTTGTCAAATTTGAATAAGGGTTTCAAGCCATCTCAGCGGGACCAGTTCTACAAAATTATTTATGACATCATGTACAAATCTTCCAAGAGAAAGAAGTCCGGCGCAGGATCTTTTGTGTGGCAGTTCTTGGTTGGAGGAATGGAAAAGTACAATGATGATTTTGGGATTGTCCCTTGGGAAAGGCCAGCAACATATCAGATAATAACTGAACATTCTTGTAGGCTTGCCGCAATTCAAGGTGTACTGCCTTCTCAAAAGGATCACTTGAAAGAATTGTGTTTGCGGAGACAGTAAAAATCTAATTTATCCTACCAAAGACGTAACTTCTTGAATTTCATGGTTTGAGATTGTCTAAAGGGGAAGAATGTAGGTCAATAGATTTGTATGTTCGTACTATTTATACATACATATATACTTTAAATTAAATGAAATTGTAGCATAAATTGAATAAAACTTGTAAGAGATATATTGTGTATGGAGTTTTTAAAGAGAGACACCAAAGGGCAGTGAAATTAGATTTGTTTTTTTAACCATTGTTATGCAATAAAACTACAACGTTGATCTTTGTGTTGGTTGCATTGAATTTTTGGTCTCCAATGTGACACTAATGATGGATATTGAGGTGTGGCCCAATGGTCTATTAGCTACACCGTAGGGTAGTGAGTGGGAGGTCAAGGGTTCAAGTTAATGGAGCAACGGCTGCCTTTCAGTTGTAATTTAACTATACTAACATACTAACGTTATCTCATGAGGAAAAAAAAATGTGACACTGATGAGTGAGTCTACATATATAGATTTAAATTATAGAAAAATACCAAGAATATATATGTTAGCATGAGGAGGCCCATTTCGGGTCAATGGAGCATTCAGCATCCAAAATACATGAAGGCATTGCATGTAGTTGGTTGGCAATGGCATTACCAAGTTCATGAGTTCTTCGAATTTCTTGTTGATAAGGAGACAATACAAAGCAAAAGTATGTAAATTGAGCAACAACCAACTACTATGATGCAATCAAAATCTTGGTGTCAAAAACAGATTAGTTTTACTAAAAACTTCCAGAGTCCAGAGAGGTAAGTCTCAGTTTTAGATTGAATTTTTATGACTTATTTGATTACAATAAACCAAGTGCTCTTGGTGCACCACTGCAAAGAAATGATTGAAACCTACGAAGGCAATAGTAAAGTATACCCACATTGTGTACTTTAATGTTATTTTTATTCATTTGAAATGAAATATAATGGAATGATAATTTCATTATAATATTCATTTTAATATTTGGTTCATTGAAAAATAATAAAAAGAATAGCAAACAGAATTATCATTCGTCCTTGTAAATAACTTGATCATTCTATAAGGAGGTTAATGAGTGGTCATTCATTTCAAACCATTTTTATTCCAGTGGGCCAAATAATATTGTTTTAAGTTCTACCTTAATTCTCAAAATGACAGACTCCAAGTTTGGCATGCAAACCATTAACACTGAAAAATGGCTCAGAATCAACAACTTTGAGAACTGGCCATCCTCTGCCCTAGGAGGAATAGCAAAATTATTGCCCAAGAACATGAAGACATTGTTGCCCCTTACCTTATTGACCAACTTTGGAAGAATTTGTTGGAAAAATGGTTTAATATAGGCATATTTTTTAGCCCAAATTTGAGTGGGCCCCAAACGTTGTTTGGGGTGGGTTCGAAGAGGTGAAGACAGAACGTCAAAACCATTTATGAGTAAATGGAAAATTGACGTCGTTTTTCGAGTCTAACATTAATTTTTTAGATAAAATTCATTTGAATTTTTTCAATAAAAATTATTGTGGGAATTTAATTTAATTCTAAATTCAAATTTTGGATTCCTAAGTGGTTTCCTAAAGTTTGTAATTGTGGGAATTTAATTTAATTCTAAATTCAAATTTTTGGGTTCCTAAATGATTTTCTAAAGTTTGTACATCTTCCTTTATTTATTAAACTATTCAAATCTTTTAATATATATATATTCTAATTGTTTAGTATATATATACCAAATAGTTTAATAATAAATTTTCCAAACAGGTGGAAGGAATCTGTTCCATTAACGGCTCACTTTTTTCATTTGTTTGAAATTTTGTTCTGACCAACGGTCAATTCATATATTCAAATTGTGAATAGTTTTGCACCTGTTGACTTCGGGGTTTGGTACCTGTTCGGGGTTTTGGAAATTTGCCTATAAATACAATCTGATTCCAGCAGTCTGGGGGTGGGAAAAGAATTCAGTCTGTTATTTTGTCTCATTGTTGTCTAATTTTTCCTCTAGTGCATTTATTCTTCATATTTAGTTTTAGAATAATTTAAAGAGAGTATAGATCACAGGTTTAGTTCGCCGAACAAATTTGTTTGAAGTGCTTCTTCAAATTTGTGAAGATCATTGTATCCTGGGAGATAGACGCCACTCAACCGTAAGCACCGTAGCGGGGCGAATCTGTCTTAAGGACAAAGTGTCACACACTCGACTTGATCTTAATTTTAATTCGGTTCGATAAATAAATCCGGTATGTTATTTATTTATTTTGTTTGAATTTATTTCAAGTTATTTTATTTACATAGAAGATTGTTCCAACAATCTTAAGACAGATCCGAATTATTCTGTTTACAGGATTTTTCGTTTGTTTCCTTCTCTCTTTCTTCTTTTAAGAAAATTATTTTCTGTAGATTTACAAAATAATATTCTGGTTGGAAAAACAAATAGTGATTATATGCTATTTGACAGATAGTAGTAATATACTGTCTCTTTTCTTTGACAACTAGTAGTACGATACTGGTGTCATTAACAATTCAGAATATATTTTTGTGGAATTTTGTCAGAAAATTAATTTTGGTTTTTAGAATTTATTTTCTTAGTTTTCATTAATTAAAATTCTGTTTCAGTATTTTAATTATTGGAGTGTAACAAGAAATTTAAATTTCTGTGTGAAATTAATTTGGTTAAAAAAATTTTATTTTATTTCCAAATTAATTGAAAAATAAAAGTTATATTCTTATTTCTTTTATTTTACAGAATTTAATTTCTTGTGTGGAATTAATTTGGTTAAATAAAATTTTATTTTATTTCCAAATTAATTAAAAAATAAAAGTTATATTCTTATTTCTTTTATTTTACAGAATTTAATTTCTGTGTGGAATTATTTTGTTAAATAAAATTTTATTTTATTTCCAAATTAATTGAAAAATAAAAGTTATATTTTATTTTTTTTATTTTACAGAATTTAATTTTCTGTGTGGAATTAATTTGTTTAAATAAAATTTTATTTTATTTTCAAATTAATTGGAAAATAAAAGTTACATTCTTGTTTTTATTTTTTACAGAATTTAATTCTGTGAATTTGGTTTAATTTTCTGTGTAGTGTAAATTCTAATTATAATTTTGTTTTATAAATTAGAATTGATGGCTACTGAAACAAATGCCCAAACAAGTACTACTGTGGTGCTGCAATTGCACCAACCCCCTCTCCTGTGATGACAGTACCAATAAATCATGGAGAGAAGCCAGAGAAGTTCTCAGGAACTGACTTTAAAAGATGGCAACAGAAAATGTTGTTCTATCTTACAACTCTGAACTTGGCTCGTTTCCTCTTGGTGAGATGCTCCTATCGTGAAAGAGGATGAAACCGACCGGCAAGTGGTTGTTGTGGTTGACTGCTTGGAAACATGCCGATTCCTGGAGGAATACATCTTGAACAGACTTGACAACACATTATAAACGTCTACAGTCCAATCAAGACAGCAAAGGAACTTTGGGAATCGTTGGAGAAAAAGTACAAAACGGAAGATGCCGGCTCAAAGAAATTTGTGGTTGGCAGAGATTCTTGGATTTTGTAATCGTTGATTCAAAAACTGTGATCAGCCAAGCTCAAGATTTCCAACTCATTCTGCATGACATTCACACAGAAGGCATGTCTCTCAGTGAATCCTTCCAAGTTGCAGCCTTAATTGAAAAATTACCAAAAGGCTGGAAGGAATTCAAGAACTACCTCAAACACAAGCGCAAAGAAATTTCTATGGACGAGTTAATTGTGCGTTTAAGGATTGAGGAGGACAACCGCAATTCTGAAGAGTGGGCTGGTAAGCATCCTATGGAGTCTAAGGTAAAATGTGGTGGAAACATGCTTCAAAAACAAGAAACGAAAGTCTTCTGGAGAAAGTTTATCACAAGGCTCTAAAGGGGGGGAAAATAAAAAGTACAAGTTTAATGGCAAATGTTACATCTGCGACAAAGAAGGACATCGGGCCAAAGATTGCCGTAGCAAAGGCAAAAGCAAAAGAAGAACAAGCAAGAAGCCTGCTCAAGCCCATATGACCGAAGTGGACAAATTTCCAATGGTGTAGATGACATCAATCTTTCTGCAGTTGTTTCCGAGGCAAATCTTGTGGAAATCCTAAAGAATGGTGGGTGGACACTGGTGCTACTCGTCATATTTGTGCCAACAAAAAGATGTTCACATCTTATTCTACAGTGGACAATGGTGAACAACTTTTTATGGGCAACTCCTCAACTTCCAAAGTTGAAGGACAAGGAAAGATTGTTCTCAAGATGACATCAGGAAAGGAACTCACTCTCAACAATGTGCTGCATGTACCGGACATTCGCAAGAATCTTGTTTCCGGATCTTTGTTGAGTAAGAATGGGTTTAGGCTAGTATTTGAGAGTGATAAATTTGTACTTACAAAGAATGGGATGTATGTTGGAAAAGGTTACATGTCTGATGGCCTTTTCAAATTAAATGTAATGACCGTTGTACCCTCAGTTATTAATAATAATACATCTTCTTCTTACTTGCTTGAGTCTTCAAATTTATGGCATGGTAGACTAGGACATGTTAATTATGGATCTTTGCGTAGATTAATTAATATGGAATGTTTACCTAAATTTGACATTGATTCAAATCATAAATGTGAAATTTGTGTTGAGGCAAAATTATCTAAAACTCCTTTTCATTCAATTGAAAGAAGTACGGAACCACTTGAATTAATTCATAGTGACATTTGTGATTTTAAATCAATTCAAACAGAGGTGGGAAAAAGTATGTTATCACTTTTATAGATGACTATACTAGATATAGTTATGTTTATTTAATTCGAACCAAGGATGAAGCATTGGAAACTTTCATTCAATATAAGAATGAAGTTGAAAATCAACTTGGTAAGAAAATCAAGAAACTTAAAAGTGATAGAGGTGGTGAATATGAATCACCTTTTGGTGAATTTTGTAAAGAACATGGAATAATTCATCAAACCACCGCTCCTTACTCACCTCAGCAAAATGGAATTGCTGAAAGAAAAAATAGGACTTTAAAAGAAATGATGAATGCCATGTTAATCAGTTCTGGATTACCTCAGAACTTGTGGGGGGAAGCAATACTTTCTGCTAATTATATTTTAAATAAAGTACCCCGAAAGAAAGTAATCAAACACCTTATGAATTGTGGCATGGAAAGTACCATCCTACAAATACTTAAAAGTGTGGGGGTGTTTGGCTAAAGTGGTTATTCCTAGTCCTAAAAAGACTAAGATAGGTCCTAAGACATTGATTGCATTTTCATTGGTTATGCGAAGAATAGTAGTGCATATCGGTTTTTAATTCATAAATCAGAACATTCCGAAATGCATGTAAATACTATTATTGAGTCTCGGAATGCATCATTCTTTGAACATGTATTTCCAAATAAGACTGGACAGGAAACTAGTAACAATAAAAGATCTCATGATGTTATTACTAGTCAGGATCAAGAACATGATCAAGAGGAAGAGTTAGACCAAAATGAGGAAGAAGAACCTAGGCGTAGTAAACGTGCTAGAACCTCAAACTCTTTTGGTCCAGAGTTTCTAACATTTTTGTTAGAAAATAGGCCTTTAACTTTTAAAGAGGCTATGTCCAGTCCTGAAGCTCCTTTATGGAAAGAAGCTGTCAACAGTGAAGTTGAATCCATCTTGCAAAATCACACTTGGGAATTGGTGGATTTGCCATCAAGTTGTAAACCTCTTGGATACAAGTGGATTTTCAAAACAAAATTGAAAGCGGATGGATCAATAGACAAATACAAGGCAAGACTTGTAGTCAAAGGTTTTAGACAAAAAGAAGGTTTAGATTACTTTGACACATACTCACCGGTTACTAGAATAACATCCATTAGAATGCTAATTGCCATTGTATCTCTATACAATCTAGAAATTCATCAAATGGATGTTAAAACCGCTTTCTTAAATAGTGAGTTAAATGAAGAAATTTACATGGAACAACCAGAAGGGTTTTCTGTTCCAGGGAAAGAAAAGAAAGTGTGTAAATTGGTTAAATCATTATATGGTTTAAAACAAGCGCTAAAGCAATGGCATGAGAAATTTGACAAGGCAATGATGTCAAATGGATTTAAAATTAATGAGTGTGACAAATGTGTTTATATTAAAAACACAGATAAAGGTTATGTCATTGTATGTCTTTATGTAGATGATATGCTCATCATTGGTAGTAATAATGACATGATTAAAACTACCAAGAAAATGTTGAATAAACATTTTGACATGAAGGACATGGGCATTGCTGATGTAATACTTGGTATGAAAATTACCAAAACATCAGAAGGATATGCTTTGTCACAATCTCATTACATTGAGAAAATACTTGACAAATTCAGCAAAGATGATGATCATCTTGCTAGAACTCCTGTAGATGTTAATTTGTATCTTTCTAAGAATGTACAGGAAAGTATTTCTCAATTAGAGTATGCCCAAATTATTGGAAGCTTAATGTACTTGATGAACTGCACTCGCCCAGATATAGCTTATGCAGTAAGTAAATTAAGTAGATATACGAGTAATCCGGGAGTAGAACACTGGAAAGCAATTATAAGGGTTCTAAGATATCTCCGATTTACTCGTAACATTGGGCTTCATTATACTAGATATCCAGCAGTACTTGAAGGATACTGTGATGCAAATTGGATATCGGATACTAGAGACTTGAAGTCCACCAGTGGGTATGTCTTTACTCTTGGTGGGGCGGCTGTATCTTGGAAATCTTCCAAACAGACTTGTATTGCTGGGTCTACTATAGAATCTGAATTCATAGCTTTAGACAAAACAGGGGAAGAGGCAGAATGGCTTCGCCACTTCCTTGAAGATATTCCAATATGGCCAAAACCGGTGCCTGCTATATGCATACATTGCGATAGTCAATCAGCTATGGGTAGAGCACAGAGTCATATGTATAACGGTAAGTCACGACACATTCGTCGTCAACATAACACCGTGAGACAACTACTCTCTAATGGAATTATTTCCATAGAATATGTTAAGTCTAAAGACAACATAGCGGATCCACTAACCAAATGGTTAGCAAGAGAGTTAGTTGAGAATTCATTGAGGGGAATGGGACTTAAGCCTATTAAATAAGAGTTACCACAACGGCAACCCAACCTAGTTGATTGGAGATCCCAAGATCTAGGTTCAAAGGGACAACCGAGTTGTGAATGACTCAGAAGGATCACTGGGGAGTCTAACTCCTACCCATTTCTTTGATGAAATAGTGATGTCTGCAGCGTTTGAGGTTAAGTAAAATTTTAATGATTCTTATATCTAGCTAAAGCTAGTGGAGTATGGCAGGATACTCTTCATAAGAATCACCTATGTGAGTGTGAACTGGGCCGGTTCTATAAGATTTGTGAAGGGCTACAAGTCTTTAGAGCACTCATGAAAGACCAGGCTGTTCAGGGCCAAAATGAACACAATAATGAGAACTAAACTGTGTTTGGAGATATACTGTGTGTGTTCTATTGTCTTGGTTTACACAAACGGCTGAACAGTTCAAGACATCATGTTCACTGTTTAGCTAGTAAATCCGATAGTGTCTCACAAGGGAAGGTTCAAAACCAAAAGCTACCTATCCTTTGCAGAATATTTCCAATTTCTGTACTCTCTGTAATTAGATCATGTTGTTGCATTTTCTCTCCGTCAAATTCCATTCATGTGGGGGATTGTTGGAAAAATGGTTTAATATAGGCATATTTTTTAGCCCAAATTTGAGTGGGCCCCAAACGTTGTTTGGGGTGGGTCCGAAAAGGTGAAGACAGAACGTCAAAACCATTTATGAGTGAATGGGAAGTTGACGTCGTTTTTCGAGTCTAACATTAATTTTTTAGATAAAATTCATTTGAATTTTTTTAATAAAAATTATAGTGGGAATTTAATTTAATTCTAAATTCAAATTTTGGATTCCTAAGTGGTTTCCTAAAGTTTGTAATTGTGGGAATTTAATTTAATTCTAAATTCAAATTTTTGGGTTCCTACATGATTTTCTAAAGTTTGTACCTCTTCCTTTATTTATTAAACTATTCAAATCTTTTAATATATATATATTCTAATTGTTTAGTATATATATACCAAATAGTTTAATAATAAATTTTCCAAACAGGTGGAAGGAATCTGTTCCATTAACGGCTCACTTTTTTCATTTGTTTGAAATTTTGTTCTGACCAACGGTCAATTCATATATTCAAATTGTGAATAGTTTTGCACCTGTTGACTTCGGGGTTTGGTACCTGTTTGGGGCTTTGGAAATTTGCCTATAAATACAATCTGATTCCAGCAGTCTGGGGGTGGGAAAAGAATTCAGTCTGTTATTTTGTCTCATTGCTGTCTAATTTTTCCTCTAGTGCATTTATTCTTCATATTTAGTTTTAGAATAATTTAAAGAGAGTATAGATCACAGGTTTAGTTCGCCGAACAAATTTGTTTGAAGTGCTTCTACAAATTTGTGAAGATCATTGTATCCTGGGAGATAGACGCCACTCAACCGTAAGCACCGTAGCGGGGCGAATCTGTCTTAAAGACAGAGTGTCACACACTCGACTTGGTCTTAATTTTAATTCGGTTCGATAAATAAATCCGGTATGTTATTTATTTATTTTGTTTGAATTTATTTCAAGTTATTTTATTTACACAGAAGATTGTTCCAACAATCTTAAGACAGATCCGAATTATTCTGTTTACAGGATTTTTCGTTTGTTTTCTTCTCTCTTTCTTCTTTTAAGAAAATTATTTTCTGTGGATTTACAAAATAATATTCTGGTTGGAAAAACAAATAGTGATTATATGCTATTTGACAGATAGTAGTATATACTGTCTCTTTTCTTTGACAACTAGTAGTACGATACTGGTGTCATTAACAATTCAGAATATATTTTTGTGGAATTTTGTCAGAAAATTAATTTTGATTTTTAGAATTTATTTTCTTAGTTTTCATTAATTAAAATTATGTTTCAGTATTTTAATTATTGGAGTGTAACAAGAAATTTAAATTTCTGTGTGAAATTAATTTGGTTAAATAAAATTTTATTTTATTTCCAAATTAATTGAAAAATAAAAGTTATATTCTTATTTCTTTTATTTTACAGAATTTAATTTCTTGTGTGGAATTAATTTGGTTAAATAAAATTTTATTTTATTTCCAAATTAATTGAAAAATAAAAGTTATATTCTTATTTCTTTTATTTTATAGAATTTAATTTTCTGTGTGGAATTATTTTGGTTGAATAAAATTTTATTTATTTCCAAATTAATTGAAAAATAAAAGTTATATTTTATTTTTTTTATTTTACAAAATTTAATTTTCTGTGTGGAATTAATTTGTTTAAATAAAATTTTATTTTATTTTCAAATTAATTGGAAATAAAAGTTACATTCTTGTTTCTTTTATTTTTTACGGAATTTAATTCTGTGAATTTGGTTTAATTTTCTGTGTAGTGTAAATTCTAATTCTAATTTTGTTTTATAAACTAGAATTGATGGCTACTGAAACAAATGCCCAAACAAGTACTACTGTGGTGGCTGCAATTGCACCAATCCCCTCGCCTGTGGTGATAGTACCAATAAATCATGGAGAGAAGCCAGAGAAGTTCTCAGGAACTGACTTTAAAAGATGGCAACAGAAAATGTTGTTCTATCTTACAACTCTGAACCTGGCTCGTTTCCTCCGTGAAGATGCTCCTATCGTGAAAGAGGATGAAACCGACCGGCAAGTGGTTGCTGCGGTTGATGCTTGGAAACATGCCGATTTCCTTTGCTGGAATTACATCTTGAACGGACTTGACAACACATTATACAACGTCTACAATCCATTTTTGCATGCATTTCTTTGTATCTATTTTTGCATGCATTTTGGTTCGATTCATCATTCTAATATCATCGTCATTTCCTGTTTACTTGAATACGTGCGTTGTGCATGTTTTGAATTGATCCATATGACATGTTAAATAAACCGAATCTAGTAGTTGTATTTTGTATGCGTTTCATTAGTCACTTTGCATATTTAGGACCATGTATTTTTCTAATTATTTTATTTCTTTGACTTGCCTCAGAGTACTAGGTGAGCATGTATTTATTTATTTATTTATTTATTTGATTTAGCATGTTGCATGTGTGTTTGTGTTGCCATATCAAGCATATCATCATGAGGATACATGCTTAGTTGAAATATCTCCTTGAATACATGTGGATGAAGGCTATTTTGCTTAAGTTGGAATGACTTTGATAAATGTACTTATGAGCTTGCTTTTTAAGTAGCACGTATTCAAAACCTTTTTTTTTTTCAAATAAACATAAAATCAAAGCATTCTAAAGCAATTGACGTAGTCTATACTTGTGTGCCTCGCATAGTAATGTTAGTATAAATAATCAGAACAAGAGCATATAATGTACATAAAAATCATATCATGATTAGTAGGGGTCGATCTTTGATCGGGTGAGTGGGATGCTCAATTCATGACCTTATCCTTTCATACCTAAGTTCCCGAGCTGAGACACTTTGGTTATGACGGACAAGTGGCCTTTGGCACGAGTCATGAGTTTCCTAAATTTCTCAAAAATATTTAGGTGGCGACTCTGAAATTTGGCAATACAGTCCATTTTTTGCATCTCTGATGATTAATGGATTTTTTAAGATTTGTCAGATTTGAACTCTCATTTGTATTTTTTCTGTTTCACATTGCACTTGTGAAATCAGATTCAGAACCACGGAAGTCCGAACTGTAGGGCTATCATATCTGAGGAGACTAAACCCCTCCAAGAAGCACAAAAGCCCAGCTATAGCGACCAAAAGTGTATAGTTGCTGAATGCCAAATCTTTTGGCGACCAATCAAGATTTTGGTTGCTATATATTCATATCTTATTTCACATAGACTTTTAGCAACCAAAACAAATTGTCACCAAAAGTAAATTAACAACTAAAAAACCTGTCATCAAAAATTCATTATTTTTATTTTTTTACAATTTCCCTATTCAATTCATAAACCTATAAAAAAATAATCCAAACCCAAACTTATTTTTCCTGTTCATCATTTCTACACATCTATGCAATCAAAAAAAATAAAAATTTAATACATTGTGCAAAGTATCCAAACTATAAACTTAATTCAAAAATAGTAGCATATTAAACATAAGAAAAATATCAAATCCAAAACATTCAACATAAGTAAATCCTTTACAATCCGAAACTTGAAACATATACACAATAATTCCAAAAAAAACTTCTCAAGCTACAAAATCCTATGACAAAATATATCAAAAAATTCAAAATGTAATCCTCTGATGCTCCCTCAAAATATGTTTCATCCATTGCTAATCTGTCAAACATATGAAAAAAAATTACAATATTAAAATGTTAGTAATAAAATGCTTAGTCTCAAAACTATGATATACCAAACACAATAGCCACCCTTAATTATATTGCCCAAAAAATAAGAATAACAGCAAGAAAAAAATTTACAAAATATCATGAACCAAACATACAACCACCTATATGATAATTTCTAAATTACAAAAGCTGAGATGAAGTTAATTTGGAAAAGGACCAAGTATGGTGGAAGTTGGCCCTTGTGCCGCCCTAATTGGAAAAAGAATTAATTTAATTGACAAAGATTGTAACTTTTGTTTGACTCATTTATGGAACCATAATCATTACAATAAAAAAAATGGGTAGATATCATAGTTATTCACAAGGGATGACTAGCTTTTTACTTAGGATTTTTAGGATTTTAAAGATGGCTATATGCTTTATTTTTAACTTCTTAACACTACAACCTGCATAATACTAGCTAGGATGATGACGATTAGCCTTTCAGATCTCGTATATATATATATATATATATGTGTGTGTGTGTGTGTGTCCTAATGTACTAAAACAAGCTATAATTTGATCGAAAACTGAAAAATAATGAATGAGTGGTTTGAACGGATTATGGGTGGCTGCTGTCAATTTTTGTTATGTTTTGTACTAGTTTGTGAGACTTGAGACAAGGCAGACAGAGTGTTTACTTCGTGATTTATCAATGAAGTTCTTTTCTTAATCCAAAGTCTAATCGCTTCCCAAATAGACCTTTTAAACTTTAAGTTTTGCAATAACTAAGGTTCTATGTCAACTCAGCCAACTCAAGAGTAGCAAGCAATAGTTTCTTTCAACAAATATATTAAGTGAAATTCTTATAGTGATTTGAAAATTAAATTATGAAAAATATATTTACAAAAGTGCTTGTCAATAAGATTCCTCTGATGGCTAATCATCTTCATCAACCTGCATGCTTGCCTGATCCTTGCGCATCCTCATAAACATCTCAATCTCTTTAAATCTTTTGTTTTGCATTTCAATCATTTTAGCTTGCTCTTGTCCTACCAGGTTCTGGGCTGCAATTTGCTCTTGTTGGACCTCGGACAAATTCTTCAATGACTCTAGTTGTTTTTGTAGGCTTGAAACCACCTCAATATGTGTTTGTGCACTAACAGAAGATCTGGATGAGGATGGTTTTGGACCAACTTCGAAGCCTTTTAAGTATCCTGATCTCTTTCCAAGAACCTCAATCGACAGCTGCTCCTGAGTTAAAAGTATTGCTCTAGGCTCTAAAGACTATTTACGTCGCTTTTTCAAAGCTTCCTATCAATTTGTAAACAACTTCAACAAATAGAACCATTTACATAAATATGTAACTCTATTAATTGGCATACTTACATGTAATTGACCACATATTGGGGCTACCCAATCTGGCTTTCTCTTGCTCCAATGGGAATCTTTGTAGAAGTCTACAATGTCAGTCTTCTCGGTACCCTAATTCCATTTAAAAGTAAGCATACATAATTAATTTTAACTTAATTAATACCTAAATCCATGCTTTTAAATGAAGAGAGAAGATTGCCATCATTTCTAAGATGAAGCCTTATAAAACTAATGAAAACTCTACAGGGCTTATAAGAAAGTAGGGAAGAAGACAGTAGAAATACATATAACTCCTCAAAATAGTTGAAGACTCATCTTCTTAGTCATGGAACAAGGATGTAAAATCCATTTCCATATTAAAAATTGATTAAGAAAAGAGTTTTCAACACTTTTGATGAGAAAGCTCCTATAGCTTCAAAAGAAGGAGAGAAAGAAAGATAGCAAAGGTTCATCCAAGGGATCTTATTAAGCAACCACAAATACTCATCAAGATTAAGTATGGATTGAATCACATAGATCAGAACACTGGGATGATTCAAAAAAGGTAAGAAAGTGCAATAAAGTAAAGAGATTACACTATCTAACAGTTCTATAGGGAGGTGGCTGAGCCATCCACATCCCAAAGCTAAAATATATATTTAAGTACAATAAAGCAATAAATTACAACATTTATAGGGGTTGACTGAGTCATCCACATCCCAAAGCTAAAAGATTACATTGAAACAAAGATAAATTATACTATAACTCTATGGAGGGTGGCTGAGCCATCCACATCCCAAAGGGGATCACAAGTTTAATCAACAAAAAGCTATGGAAATAAAGAGAAATAAAGGATAAATGGATGAGAAGAAAAAAACTTTAATGCTTACCTTTCAAAGCAAAGAATAGTTTTTGATTACCAAACTTGCTTCCAAACACCCTCAAAGTTCTAGGATATGGCTTGAATCCTCAGTGGGAAGCTCCAAGATCAAGCTTGGATGGTGTTGGTGTGGTGTGTTATGAGGAGAGAGGTAGCAAAGTAAGAAGTTTTCTTGAGTTCAAGGTGGTGAAGAATCTCCTTCAAGCTCTAAGCCTTTGAAATTAATTACCAACCCTTTGAAATGAATAGGAGATGATGTATATATAGAGTTTTGAGGCAAAATATCTAAGAAAATATTTCCATTAAATATCTTCGCAAAATACCTTTGAAAATATCTCCGAAAATATCTCATGTGCATGGAAGCCAATTTCCTAAAGAATGCTCTGTTTTCCAAGCAACTTATCCGGCCGGCACACATTTAGGTCGGCTGAACACTTTTCATCCAACCATAGGTTTTTTTGTATGGGCAAATCAGTTTTGAAGGAAAAAACAAGGTTTTCCAGAGAATTATCCTCCTTCCACTCATTTTCACTTTGTTCTTTGCTCGGTTTACTAGAAAAGCACAACACTTTGAGTTTGAAATACAAGCCTTAGAACATTGTTGAAATGTTTAGAATTACACGACCAAAAGATTTTAAAAAGGTTTTCAGAGGGTCTAAAATAGGTTGGCCAAAACAGGTGTAAGGTTGGGATTAAAGCTTGAATCCGGCTCTCTTGCTGAGGAATTCGTAAGATAGCACATTCCAACTTTCATCATCGGGCATTTGGAAGAAAGCACCCAAGTCTTAAAACCGGTCAAAATGGGGTGTCTACACTATCTTTACTATGTGAAGCAAACAAATATAGAGTAAATTACCTATTTTGGACACCTTCTATCTTTTTCATAATGAAACTGGTGTTATTGAGAGTTTTCCAAGAAAAAAGGGTAGGGAACTCTCATGAAAGAGATAGAGGCATTCTCAACTTAGGTGAAATGCCCTTTAATCAATGAGCACATATAGAGATATCTCAAGTAAGCACATAGCCTTATGGTAGTATGTTAGACATAGTTAAAGAAAAATGCACAAGCAAGATACGAATAAAGGAGAGAGATAGAAAATATGCATGATCCTAAATGCAAAAGTTTAAAAATGCAATAACTCAAGAAATGAGTCCTATGGGTCTAGTTGCCATTAAAATGTCATGTGAACCATTTCAAGCATAGAAATACGCACAATCCACGTAGTAGCAACATTTAATAAAATACAATGCACCGAACACAAATGCATGAACTAAACTATGGTCATGAATATGTAGCATGGATAAAAGATAATAAAATGAAAGTAAACAAAACAAGTTAAACAAATAAGAAAGCATAAGTAAATAAAGGGAAGAGAGACAAATAGAATTGAAAGAACTATATAGAAAAAGGAAGTAAGCTAATAAGAGAATCAAAGAAACTAAATGAAACAAATAAACAAATAATAGATTTAAAGAAGCTACATGGAAAAGAAAGCAAGAGAAAAAATTTGAAGAAGCTACATAGAAAAGAAAGCTAGCTAATGAGAGAAAGGAAGATAACGAATTTAAGATTTACTTTATTACGCATAAAATTTAGTCAAAATCTCTCTATAAAGGGAAATGAAGACTCGAAATCATGAAAAAGTGGTTTAAATGCAAGTAAATTTTAAACATTATCAATAGTCACTACAATAATGCTAAAACAAGCTAATAAAGAAGGAATGATTAGAATCTACTCCTAACACATGAAAATGAACACGGGAATCCAAATCCATGAAAAAGAGATTGCAAGGTAGATTCCAACATCCTTTGAAAGCTAAAACAAAGGAGAATAAAATAGAAGCTACTCTACACATGGAAAAGAAAGACAGTAAAACAGCAAAAATAAATCTACCAACATGTAACAAAAATGGAAATAGCCTATCCTCTACATCATGAGAATGAACATAAGATGTTCAAACCCATATTAAGGAGATAGTGGAGAGAATATGCCCAATCATCTCCAATGGAACCTAGAAATTAATCTACTAAGAAAAGAAAGCAAGAAAGAATAAAGAAAATAGAATGAATCTAATATATTGCTTGGGAGATTATACTCCAATACTCCAATGATAACAAGAAGATAAAAGGTGTTTGGGAGAATAAAAAAGAAAAGAAAAGAAAAGAAAAGAAAGTAAAAGAAAATGAAAGAAAGTATCTTACACCTCTTTTTAAGCCAAAAACAATAGGGAATGAAAGCGAAACAATGAGAAACAACTTTAATTTTTCTCTCAAGCTTCACTATATACTTAATGATTTTTAAGCTTGGTCTTTAATGGGGAAGAAAGAGTGTTTAGGGAGTATTTGGGAAAAGTTTTAGTAAAGTAAGGACAGAGCACAACTTTTTTAGATCTCTACCAAAAGGTTGTATTTTAGGCCAAAAAAGGTATCAATCAAGAGAATATGTTTCGTATATCCATATGGTATATTCCAAGATACTTGGAGGACCACTCTTAACGCAAATAGAATATTCCAAGATGCTAGGAGAACCACTCAAGAAACTATTTGGTTGAGAATTTCTAAAGCGTTTTGCCATTTCTCTCATAATTTGACTTGGTCCTTGTTTGTTTTAAAAGAAAACATAGTTTTGGTTTTGAAAAGTAAAACCAGCTTGATCAAATGCTCAAAATGACATCTTAAACCTTTGAAAATTCTTTTAAAAATTATTTTTAAGGCCTGAAAATAGTTTTGGCTAAAAAGAGGTGTAAAGCTAGAAATCTCTTTCATTCGAAATACTTGCTTGAGGACAACTTGAGATTCTTTTTTGTTTCATCATCGAGGAATCACTTCGGGGGTGCCCAAGTCTAGGGCCAATAAAAAATGGAGTGTCTGCAGTTGTCCCTCTTTAATAGAGCTCGGTCTGCCATCTAGTGACACGAGTGAATGTCAAAAGCCTATAGATGACCATTTTTTTGACTTCGTGAGACCAGGGCAAAGTAACACAAGCATACAAATGTAGTTGGTTGGACCTGTTGGTATTTTTATAATTAAAATAATAAAATAAACCAATCTTGATTTATTAATTTTCAGAAATTATTGAACTTAAAAGAAGAGATTACAATATTGGAAAATAAGATTACACTTCAGAAAATTCAAAAAACTTAAGAACTGCAAGGAATAGATTAGTAATAAAGGGAAAACAAAACTGAGAAACTAAATTAGAATCTTGAAATGGAAAAATAGAAAGCAAACCGAGGCATGTGTTTCACACGGTGTCCTTAAAACATATTTGTTGCCTTACCAGATTGTGCAGGAGGTCTATCGGTGTCTGTCTCCCAAGATACAACAACGATTGTGCTACTATAGCTGCATTGGTTGTAGCTACTCCGACGAATTAAACTTCTAGCAGTATTCTCTCACTTAGGAACCAAAGAACTAGAAGAGAAGGAAGGAAGAGCTCTAGATATTTTTCTTACAAAGTTTGTTTAGAAATATTGAGGGAAAGACTTCAATTTATATTGTAGCGGAGAGCCTCCAACCTTGATAACTACAATCCGATTCAAACCCAGATCCAAAACAACCATGCCCAAGATCCAAGATTCACGATCCATGATCCAAGATCCATGATCCACAGACCACGAACTTCAAATCTCAAACCTTGGACTTGGACCCAGACCCAAACTCGGCCTGGCCTGGAGGTCGCACGCACGTGTGGCAATTTTTCCATAACTTACTTGGTCCATAGTCTTGGCCCAAACCCATCCTTCACACATCCATAACTTGGGTACATTTCAATTATACAAAATGACCTTAGGTCCATTATATACATTCATATCTCACCAATCACATTCATAGATATTATGTAGATCGGACAGATAGAAAGCTCATTCATAGCACAAAATCATAAGTTTAGAAAAACTTACCACATTGGTAACACTTAGAAAATAATATACATGAAAATATCTTTACTAAGATATTATTCATAGTGGTTTGATTGTTGACACCATTTTGTGGATCAACCTACATAACATACAAACACATACACACATCGGACCACATTGCTTAATCGGATTATTCTTAACTTATTCAATTCTCTTATGTCAAGTTCTTACTCATTAATTCATTTGGGAGGCTCAATTCATGCCTAAGAATGCTTTAGAAAGGAATGAGAATGCAAATGTGGACAGAACATGACTTTTCAATACTTCGCTTGAGCGCAATATTGGTCGTTCGATCAGACCACATGGTCTGCAAAAGTACTGGTTAGTCTGAATCTAGGCTCGATGATCGCTCAAGCCAACTATGCAAAACAAGTTGAGATCGCTTGAGCGGTCATTTGGCCGCTCAAGCCATGTGCAATGTTTCTGCAAAAATCCTGGATGCATGAAATGTGCGCTAAAGCGATAATTTGTTCACTCGAGCAATGCGGTCAAATTCTAGATTTTCCAAAATAGAATTGGAGCTTCAAAACTCATATTCAAAATGTAAAAGCTTCTATGACATGTTCTTAACCTTGAATACACTTCCAAAAACATGGATACAAAACCAATTTGCAAATTCTAAGCTCAAAACTTAATGAATTCCATAAAATTGAAACTTAAAACTCCGTGCATGTATGAATTTGCTTCGAACTCTTTTCCAAACTTCCAAAACGTGAAATTCATCTTCAAAACTCGATGAATTATGGATACATGTATAATTCAACTTCTAAACCCAACATAGGTAACAAAACTCATGATCAAAATGATGATTCTACACTCATATATGCATGCATGTATGAATTGACTTCAATTTCACCATTTTTAGCTCAATTCTCACATTTAATCACATTATCTTCTTGAATTCACTCATTAGGTGACTTAAATTCATGAATTAAGAATCAAACACTTACCTGATGTAACGCCCTCAAAATAATAACATTAAACCCACAATATTGACATGCATTAATATATAAAAGATCAACATCCTTCTATTCATCAGATTAATTCATTACAAAAAGTATTACATGTTAACAACATAGCAAATGCCCTAAGGGCTTACAGCTTTCCAAGTTATCACTTGGTTACAAAAAGAGAGTACTAACTCAATTACACATTAAGCCCTTGGCTTGAATCTACAAGTAATACATCAAAACAAGGAAAGACAACAAAAGTCTGTCCGCCTCTAGCCTCCCAAGCTATGTCCTTGGAGGTGGCATGCTACCTGTACCTGAAAATGATGTTCCCATATAGGGTGAGCCGCAGCCCAGTAGAAATATACTAAACCAGTTATGAACAATGACTAAAAGATTAACAGTTGATAGATGGTCAACACTTTTACATTCTTTCATAACACTTTACAGTTTCATGACATTCAAGTCCATGGTACATTTCATTTTCCATTTTCTTTCAATTCTCAATTCATAATTATGGCTGAGAACCTGACCAAACAATCTATATGAGACAGCAACTCATATTAAACATTTTCCCATTTCACAATAGATAAGCATACTAGCTATATCAACACATCAACGGATAAGCATATAAGCTATATCAACACATCAACAGATAAGTATAAGAACTATATCACACCACCAAAGATAAGCATATGAGCTGTATCTATACTTCTCAAAGATAAGCATATGAGCTGTATCTACGGAGTCCATCCCCTCTCTTCTCCCACACAACACCCGGTTTAGAGGTCCATCACCTCTCTTCCCCTAAACCGTGGAGTACATCCCCTCTCTCCTCCAACAGAACACAATACATATAAACAATTATTATACACATCATCAGTCAATACATAAAGTTAATGTATTCTTTCAAACGTCATACTCAATGACACATTCTAGTGATTAGTTTTAGTTTGCCTAATCATCATGCATTGTCTACAACAATCAAGACTATCCTCCACCGATAGCCCAAAGTAGTTATTTCTAAACAGAAAATAAATGCACAAAATGAATATAAAATCAACATTTCAACTAGGTGAGCGATAAATAATTCAACTACAACCTTTAATCCCATACATTCCCAATCTCAACATTCCCAATTCAATTCCTCATTTCTCACAATTAATTATACCAATTAATTAACCAATGTAATTAGGGCATTTTCCATAATTAACATTATAACCCTAAGGTTCCATTTTCATCAATGTTTCAACATTAATTCCATTTCTTCATGCTAAACATGCATATAGGTTTTATATATTTAAAACCCCAACTTTTGTAAAATTACACAAAAGCCTAAACTTTCTCAAAATTACCCAACAACCCCCAACATATCAAGATGCTAAAATTTAAAGACAAAACTCATAAAGAGGAGTAGGATATCCCTACCTCAAATTCGAAGCTCAAACATGAAAAACTCCAAAGCACTTCAATTTACGACCCCAACAGAAATTGTAGCAGTCATGCACGTGGGGTCCACTTCAATTACCAAATCTGACGGTCCATATAATACAATCTCACAACAGAGATATATGGGCCAAATACCACCTATTTTGTTTTGGCCTCAAGAATAGGTTTAAGAAGATATCACTTCCATAGTGGCAGGTCCTCCTAACCAAAGTTCACCATTACACTGAAGTCAACAAAAATTCAGGCATAGCTAGATGTCCAGAACACAATTAGAACTGATCATGTCAATATTTTGGATCTGGGCCTAACCCTGTCCTCAGCAGACAATAGGCATAAAACTGGAGAACTAGATTTCACCACCAACTTTCTGTATACAAGTCTAATATTTGATTTACATCTGATGCATGTGCAAATGAACTTTATTATTATAAAATAATTGTGCATTCTCTCGTAAACACTTGCCTTTTCATTAGTGTCTGTAATTTCCATACTTGAAAGCTTCCCATCAACCCGTGAAAAATGATCAAATTCATCTTCAATCTTGATAGAATCAACCATACTTTCCCTTATACTCTCAAAATCAGTGACCTTGGAAGCATGCGTAATAGCATTAGCAATTGATTCTACACCAAATTCTCGATTTCCAGAGAAACTCGCTTCACAGTTGTTCAATTCTTTCCCTTCTTCGCCCACCAAGTGAGAACCAGACTCAGCAACAGCACCATTTCCTTCAACACTCTCCATCTTCACAAAGATGTTATTCAGAAGCGACAATGGGAGTGTTTCACTCAGTATCCATCTTACACTCCCTCACAGAAGAATCAATTTGATCTGGACAAAGACAGAAAGCTGAGATAAAAAAATATAAGAGCCTTGTCTTGAGAACCCACTATATGCTGCTGCTTCCAGCTCTTTTAGAGATGTTGTATTTAATTATTAACCCTATTAACCCCACTCCAGCACTCACATTTCTCTTTTCTTTTATTCCCTCAATGCATGGTCAGTCTTCCACCGAATTGAACACTAGATATAGAGATATATTGTATTAAATAAAACAAATCATTTGCCACCCCACTCTCTTGTTCCAGCTCATACAACACTCCTCCACACACAAAACCAGCTCATTCACCCTTTTTGTTTAATTATTCTTTTATCAAAAACAAGCTGCCCCATCCATTTTATTTATTTATTTATTTATTTATGGTCATTACACCTGAAGTCTTCAATTTCACTAATTCTACCAAATTCTTCAGCTTCTCTTCCCAATTCTTCAACCTCCAAGCCAAATTCTTCATGTTCTCTCTCTCTCTCTCTCTCTCTCTCTCTCTCTCTCTCCCCCCTAAATTGGCCTCACTCTCTCTCTAGAGCTCTCTACCAACAGGATTTTGAGTTCAAATTATGGATTAAGCACTCAATGTAACATATATATAGGTTTGATTAGCTTAGACTAATTAAGCAAGCTTAAGGTTAACTAATTTTACTTAATTCTAATTGATTTTATCTAATTAACTTAATCTGAATCATATTTTAATCAAACTTCTCAATAGGCTCTAAGAATTATGTCATTCTAATTAAGCCTGCTAATTTTGTTTTCTGAAGTTGTTAAGGCTTTCAATTTCAAATTTCAAACAGAAATCATAACAAATATTCTAACAATGAACAGATAGGCATTCAAATACACATTAAACACATAGATCACATTCAAAATTAAAAAAATATAAGTATAATACATGATGGGGTTGTCACACTTGGACTAGTGAGATTGCTCTTGACTCTCTTATTATTGTACTTTGAGTCTCTTTGATTGGTTTCAGAGTATTTATTAGGGTGGTATTGTAATGGTAAAATACGATTATTCCATGAGCAATCTTCACTCTTTTATCTTTTTCTCTCTCCACACTTTGAATCTGGATGTGAAGCTAAAACCATTAGAAAGCTTGTTTCTGGGGCTTCGACTTAGACATAAGAACGATCTAAAATGGAGTCCGAACGAGGGAGTTATGCCTGTTTGAAATTTGAGTACCTGTGCTAAATACAAGTTTGCTTGAGAGAACGTTTGATCACTCAAGCAGTCAGTTCAAGATGCTAAGATTCTGAGAGCTTAGTTTCACTACTCGAGTGGTCTATTCGAAGTCAACCACTTTAAAATTACTTTTCTTGTTCAAACTTTTCATTCTTTCTTTATATCTTCTCTCCCTCGCCTCCTTACTAGAAACCCTAGACCTCTAAACCTTGGTTTCATCTCTTTTTCACCAAGAATCCACCATAGATCTTACATTAAAACTGAAGAACAAGTGAATGACCAATTAGATTGCAATTACTTCAAGGTTTTCATTTTTGCCCTCATCCTTGAGCTAGGGGTACTCTTAACTTCGTATATCTATGATTTGAGATGTATAAGTGGTATTTTCTTAGTTATATATATGTATGAGATGATTATGTTGTAGTAAATGAGTTTTGATGCATTTAAATGGTGTTTTACTCAAATTTTTTGAGGGATTTGGAATAACTCTTGATGATTATAGATGTTGATAATGAGTATTTGCTTTGGAAACATAATGAGGGAAAAGCCCTAATTTTGCCCAAACCATAACTTTTCAATTTTCTTCAAAAGATAAAGTTTTATTCAATTGGACCTTGAATCATAAAATTGAGTTGATATTTAGTAGAAATGTGTATAAAGGTTGATTTTTGAGTTGTTTGGAATTTTATATTGAAATGAAGGAAAATTGGGTATTGGTAGGAATGTGGAAATTGGAAACTTCTTAATTATGAACTATGTTAAGCAATGTTTGGAAACCCGAATCGGATTGGCCGGTCGGACTGGTGCTTGAACCCTGTTCCGATCTAGAAAACCCTTTAAACTCTGAAAAGGATCAAAATCTGTGTAAAATGAAAGAAATGTGAGAACTGCCGGTTAAACCGTTAAACCCATCGACTCAGACTTGGTTTTAACAACCGGACAATTTTGTTGAACATATAATAAAACCCTCAACAAATCCCAAATGTTAGGGCTATGCATTCCAAAATAGGGAAAGGGTTTTTAGCTCCTCTCTCTCTTCTGGGTGTTGGTTTTGGCCTCTCTCATTCCAGCAAATGGAGGACACAATTCCGGTCAGGATTTCAACCTCTACTCTACTCTGTTTCTCTTTGCTTGTTGTTTCTCTAGGTTGTTCCAACGCAGAGGGGTTGTTTCATTTCGGTAACTATTCTCTTTCTCTCTTCTCCTCTCTCCCCATTGTCTTTCTAGTCATCTTTCTCTTCCCTTCTACTACATGGTAAATTTTGTAGCTTTCAATTTCTAGTTTGAAGCTGTTATACAAATTGTGTAATTAAATAAAATAAATAGATTCATAGTTAACTAAATTGAAATTACAAAACATGAAATCATGCTGGAAACAAAAAATTATACTAAAAAGCAATACTAGAATCAAACACCATAAGAAATACATTTAACTACTAAACTCGGAATCAAATAATGAGTCATGCAATTTATGTAAATAAATTAGAATTGCTATCAAGTAGGTGGAGGGAGACAAAGGAGTGCCATTGTTCCAACAAAACAGTAGCATACAAATTCTAGTCTCTAGGCATTCTAAATTTCCTAAACATAAACAGAATAAAATATATATTATATATATTTACTTATATAAATCAGAACATCTCATGTAAAAGGACTTCTACATAAACAAATGTTTTTTTTTTTTTTTTTTAAATTCTAATCATGCACTTTATAAAACAACCAGTGACCTTATTATATAAATTAAATTGAATGTCTAATCAGTAATTAAAACAGTGGACATTCCAAATTCAACAATTTCTTTGGTGATGATTCAGGATCTCGGGAAAATCAAAACACAAGTTCAGTTTTTTTATTTATTTTTAATTATTAGTATTATTTCAACCAACTGATGAGCATGCAATAAATTAGACTCGCTTTATGTCAGTGGAGAGAAGGGAAAACCAAGCCAGTACAATATTTTCGGAGAACAGTAACATGTAATTTCTTTGTAACAGAAGCAGAGAACCTTCCATGAAAAAATAAACTATTACATATGAATCTTCAGTCTAATTTCAAGAGAAACATATAATCTGTTTTAAGATTGTTGAGGTAACACGCATGTTTCGGTTTGCTTCCTTTTACTATTTTATTTTGTTGAATATTTATATTCATCAAGTTGTATGATTTAGTCTCATGATTTCTTACTCTGTAAATCAATTTAATTAAATATAAATATATTTATTTTATTTAAATACACAATTTGTACAACAAAAGCTACACAATTTCAATTTTGGGTTGTTTCTATCTTTTCCCTTCTACATGCTTAAGCTGCTTATTTTTCTAGTCATCATGTCCAAAAACAAAAACCATTGAGGCAAAGAAAAATTTAATGATGGAATAGTAATATCAATAAATATTTTAAAGTTTTCATAAATGTTTGTTGCCATAAAGTCATCATTCACAATCCAATGCTCTTTAAAAATGTATTATCACTAACCAAATTAGCCAAATCCTAAAAATAAAAATAAAAAAAATAAAAAAACTCTGAAAGTGAAATTGGAGCTTCCATATTGCAATTATTTAAATGTTTGTTTGTTAATGTAGTTGAATAATCCAGTCTAGTGCTCTTATTTATGTTTAAATGAATAAATTTGTAATTGTTACATGATAACTACGTTCAAGTTTTTTTTTTTCTTCATAGTTATATACATGATAATAAATTTCTAATTTCGTGTTATTTTTTATAATAATTTTTTGATTTCATAGTTGTTAGTTAATGGTTTGGTGAATTAATTTTTTGATTATATATTCTGGTAATCATCTTGCAAAAATAAATATATGTATACTCATCTTGCAAATATTTTGATTTCATAGTTGTGCTAATTTTTCAGTATTACTAATATATTATATAGTGTTGTTTAGGTGAAATGGATTCATCTGACCATAATTCAGCAGCACACTCTACTGCCCCATCATCTATAAGAGGTAAATCTGATCCAACATGGGACTATGTAACTAAGGGGCAAGCTACCGATGGGAAGAAAACTTTAATATATTTGTATTGTGGAAAAACTATCAAAGGTTGAGGGATTAATAGAATGAAGCAACATTTGGCAGGAAAATCTGGTAAGGTTGGGCCATGTAAGAAAGTTTCAGGTGATGTTAGATACCGAATGGAAGACACTTTGAAAGCAATTACTGAGATAAAAAAGCAAAGTGAGGAATCTAATCCCTTTGGTCGGGCTATTATTGAATTTGGGGATGATGCTAAAATTGAAGAAATAATTCACAAAGAAATAAGATCATCTTAATTAATGAAGGTGGTGGTAGTAGGAATAAGAGTAAAGCAACAATGACACAAAAAAGAAAAAGGAAAGGAACCTAAAACAATTTATAAATTTTTTGCACCAAGGACCACTCCAAGCTCTTAACCAACTATCAAAAATGCCCTTGCAACTATTGAAGCTGTACATAGGGCACATATGATAGTGGCACAATTTTGGTATGATACATACATGTGTTCCAATGAATATTGTCAATTCCACATACTTTCAGCCCAGGTTCAATATTGCAATTGCCATTGGTCCAGGATATAAAGTTCCTACCTACAATGAAGTCCGAGTTCTTTTATTGGATGACTCAAAGAAAGAGCTTTAATTGTTTGTTGACTCTATAAAGAGTACTTGGGCTGAAACTAGGTGTACAATTATGGGTGATGGTTAGACTGATGGTAGACATAGAACCCTCATTAATTTTCTTGTCTATTGACCCATAGGAATTACTTTTGTCAAATCTGTTGATGCCTCTGATGCTGTAAAAGATGCTCCTCTTCTTTTTAAATTGTTTGAAGAAATTGTTGAGTGGATGGGAGTGAACAATATTGTGCACATGGTGACAAATAATGGGGCAAATTATGTTGCTACTGGAAGACTTGTTAGTCAAACTTACAAAAATATTAATTGGTCTCCTTGTGTGGCACATTGTTTATGTAACACTTGTATCCTTTAATCTATTGGAGGGTGTATTTAATTCCTTTATTTTCTTTTTTGAGAGTCTTTGGAGTTGTTGTATCTTGGTTTTGGAGGAGTACAAATCGATTTAAACATGTTGGGATTGTTCGTTCACGCTTGTTTACATTGAAAAATTGTTTGCGAACTTAGAAATCTTGTTCTGGGGTCGACACCAATCTTGGTGGTGTCGACACTTGTCTTTTGTTGTTGGCCTCAAGGGTCAACACCAGTTTGGGAAGGGCAAACTCTTGTCTATTGCAGAACCTGGGTTTTGCTTGCTAAAATTTAGTGTCAACACCAGTCTGGGAGGTGTCGACACCTTGTCCTCTGCACACATTAGTGTCTCAGCTTTTCTTCCTAAGGGTCGACACCTCTGCCGGAAGGGTCGACACCTGTGTGTAATTTTCAGATTTGCAAATGTACTTTGATGGTAAACGATGTAAGTGGGAACACCGTTTGAGAAAGAAAATTACATATATGTATACATATACTTGAACGATTTTTATTGTCTTATCTTTGACTGCAGGGTTTCTAAATAATTGGAAATGTTGCTATGCTTGGCGTAATTTGAAATTGTGGTGATGGACCATACATTGTAGTTTGCCATTGACTTCTGCTAGTGTCGGCCAAGTTTTTGGTTTAATGGTGGTTTTCTTTTTCTTCCAAATTGGGTATTGGTTATCCGGTGGTAGTGGTGTGCGTTGTTGCCGATTAAGGAGTTTTTTATTTTCCTTGGACGTACTAGTAATTGACATTGTTCCTTGTCTCTTAGACTTCGATGAGTATGTGGATCAAAAGAGTGATCATGATCTCTTCCTTGTAATTCTTCTTGTTCGACTGTTCTCGGGGCACTGCGATATTGAATCAGAATCTGGGAATCTATCCCACGTGTGGATTTAGTTTTTGGTTAGAGGTTGTGTTTCCAATTGTGTTCATGCTACCTTTTGTTTGGCATTTTTCAATTTCGGGGACGAAATTTCCTAAGTTGGGCAGGTTGTAACACTTGTATCCTTTAATCTATTGGAGGGTGTATTTAATTTCTTTATTTTCTTTTTTGGGAGTCTTTGGAGTTGTTGTATCTTAGTTTTGGAGGAGTACAAATCGATTTAAACATGTTGGGATTCTTCGTTCACACTTGTTTACGTTGAAAAGTTGTTTACAAACTTAAAAATCTTGTTCTGGGGTCGACACCAATCTTGGTGGTGTCGACACTTGTCTTTTGTTGTTGGCCTCAAGGGTCGACACCAGTTTGGGAAGGATCGACCCTTATCTATTGCAGAACTTGGGGTTTGCTTGCTGAAATTTAGTGTCGACACCAGTCTAGGAGGTGTCGACACCTTGTCCTCTTCACACATTAGTGTCTCGGCTTTTCTTCCTAAGAGTCGACACCTCTGTCGAAAGCGTCGACACCTGTGTATAATTTTCAAATTTTTGGGTCGGTTTAGGCCCTACTTTTTGGGGGTTTTTGACTTGTTCTTTTCATTTGACTTTGGGGCTATTGTTCTATTATTACCTTGCTACTATAAATAGGCTCCAAACACTTGTTCATTTCACTTTTCCTCTTCTTTTTTCTCTCTCTCTCTACACCGTGAGTTCTTTTCTCTCTCTCTAAACTCAAACTTTTTCACTTAGATCTTTAGATCTACTCACCTAGAGTGATCTTTTTACCTTAGTCCTTTGAGAAAGATTGTAGATCTCGTCAAAGGCTTCCTTTTGATTCAAGAGTTTCGTGATTTTATTGCCAGTGATTTTTGGGTTATCATTTCTTTGCTTCAAGAGGTAGGAGTTTCTAGTTCTCCTTTAATACCCTCATTTATAGATAAATTTGTGGTATTTTCTTTATGTAAATACAAAGTTTATATTTTTATGCATATTGTGATTAATCATGAGATTGGGAGTTTGGGTTTGAAGAGTTGGGGTTTACTTGTTGGATTATGATTTTGGGTCATGAGTTTGGGTGTATAAGCAATAGAAGGGTTGGAATAAAATGTGTTTTGTGAAAAGCTTTAATTTTTCTTAAAAACCCTAGTTTGGTCCATGAAGATAGATGACAGTTTTTCTTAAATTGAAAGTAGTATCATGAAATTGAGGCGTCAAATTACACATGTACAAGTTTAATTGAAATTTTAAAGAGTTTGAAAATTTATGTAAAAGTTGCGATTGAACTCTTAATGTTGATATTTTAAATTATGTTATAATATGAAACCAAACTTAGGGGAAAGAAATTACTAATGGTATGGATGATATAAGCTTTGTGATAAAATGATGATGTGGAGGTTTAAGAGTTTGTATCTAGTTAGGCCGAATTGTATTGAATGGTGTTGAATTGGGTTGTGATTGAATTGTGTTGAGTTGTGTTGAATTTTGTCGTGCTACGTTGAATTGTATTGAGTTATGTTATATTATGTTGAGCTGAGTTGGGTTGAATTGAGTAGTGTTAAGTTTGGTTGAGTTGTGTTATGTTGTGTTGAGTTGAGTTGTGTTGGGTTGTGTTGTGGTTGGTACCTACGCAGGGAGTCGAGATGTTGTTGGGTGCCCATGTCCCCCCGTATAATAGTCGGTAAATGTGGGGGGTGATTTTGAATTCAAGGTGCCCAAATGCCCAGACTAGGCTTATCGCTGGACGAATGTGGGAAAAATGATTTTTGGGTGTCCACAAAGTCCCGCCGTATAATAGCCGGCAAAAGTGAAAAAATGATTTTTGGGTATCCACAAAGTCCTGTCGTATTGTAACCGGCAAAAGTGGAAAAACGGATAGTTTTGAAAATATTTTTGGGTGCCCACTTCCTGCCATATAATAGCCTGCAAAGGTGGGGATGGTTTTAAAGTTAAAAATGTTTTTGGGGGTCCACGTCCTGCCGCATGACAGTCGGTAAATATGGAAAAACATGATTTTTGGAAAAATATGGTTTTTGAGATAAGGGTTTTTGGGAGTTCACTTCCTGCCGTATAATAGCCGGCAGAAGGTGGAATGTGCCATGAATTGGGTGCCTGCTATCCCACCGTATCAAGTCAGCAAAAGGTGGAATGTGTTGAGAAATGTGTTGAATTGGTGATAATATGTGTGACTTGAGATGAACTGACGAAATTACAATTAGAAGTGTACCTTGGTACGAAAGGGGAATGTATATAGAAATTATTTGAAAAGAATGGATAACGAAATAGTAACTAGATAAGGGATTAGTGATAATGAACTCACCGGGTTATATGTAACCATTAAGGGAAGATTATGAGTTTCGTTTGTAAATAATTTAGAAATTGAATTAAAAATGTTTCTTATCCTTGTGATATGTTGAATTCTAATTGATAATGCAAATGTGGATGTGATGTAGTTGTTAGACAATTAGGAGCTGAGTGTAGGAGAATTGTTATTGAATATAAATGAGACTTGGATTTCTACGTTAAGGAGTTATAGCAATAAAGGATTGATTGGTGGGAATGGAGTGTATGAGGGTTGTTTTTTAGTATTAAGGGAACTTGAACTTGAGGTTATGGAGTTTTAATAAATGTAATGAGTGGAAAGGAAAAATGGAAATAAAAAAAGGAATATTAAAATGGAAATTAAATGAGGAATATTTTGGAATTGGTTAAAAAAAAATTAAATGATGTTGTTCCCCAAACATATTTGTTTTCAAAAAGGATTTATGGTTTTCTGATGATAAGAGAATAATTTTTACAGCTGAAGGTTTTCCTTAAATGTTCAAATAAATTTTGAGGAAAAGGTACTCTACGTATGATATTTTGGATTTACAAAACGTCACCTTACTATGTGATATCACCCTGCATACATGATCATTTCTATCTATAGGATAGTTATTGTTTTAGAACTATGATATTCCTACTGGGAAATTGTGCTCATCCCTTGTTGTTTCGTTTTTGTTACAGGAAAAGAATTCAGATTGATTGGTTGGAGAGTTAAGAAGTTCATGTATCTTTTATGTGTAAATTCATAGTAGATGTGAAAGAAATGAATTTTGTACATTGATGGTTGTAGTTATTTATATGTAGCTCTGAAGTGGAAGTTGGCATGTATTATTATTATTATTGTTGTCTTCATTGCAAGAGAGAACAGGTATTATTATGTTTCTATTACTCAAGGGTAACAGATATATATATATATATATATAATGAACCTAAATTAAAAGCTTTTGGTAATGTTTCTAGGTAATTAAAATTCGGGGCGTAACAGTTTAAACTTAGTGTTAAGTGATATTTCCAAGTTGAAACATGTGAAAGAGCTTGCCTTTAGTGCATCAAGCGTGATAGGATATATTTACAATCACACATGGTTGATAGCTTGGTTGAGAAAGAAGGGATAGACTGAAATTCTGCGCCCAAGAACAACCCGTTTTGCCATTACTTTCATTGCATTGCATAGTATTCATAAACATATGCATGATTTGAAAGCCTTAGTGACAAGTAAGGTTTTTGGTGGATTCAAGGCATGCAAAAGATAATAAAGCAAAAGAAGTTATTGCTATGATTTTAGACAGTAAGTTTTCAAATGATTGCTTGATCATTATTAAGATTGTTAAGCCACTTATGCTTTGCGTATTGTTGATGGAGATAAAAGCCTTCAATGGGATATGTATATGAGGGCATGTACAGGGCAAGAATAGCAATTAGAATGTTTTCATGAAGAAAAAAAAGATTATACAAGCCTTAGACAATATTGTCAGAGTGTAGGATAGCACATTACGCAAAAATATCCGTGCGGTAGCTTGTTGGTTGAATCTGGCTTTTCAATATGATCAAGTATCATTTTTCAAAAACTACAGGTTATGGAAAGTGTGCTTGATATGATTGAAACAAAAGCTACATTTAGTAAGACAAAACTCTTGGATGAAGCTAGATTATTTCGAGATCAAATAGAAAGTTTTGGAAGAGAGCTTGCTATTATTACATTCAAGACAACACAACAAGGTACAATTATTTATTACATTTGATTTTTTTTTCATTGTGATTGTTTAATAATTCTTTAAGTGTAATATTATATTAATGACCTTGTATACATTCATTATAACTTGCGGTTAAAGAATATGTAAATGAACCATTTACCTTGTCATGTATTTACTAATAGAATATTTATTCAAGATGTCTTACTTTTAAGTGAAAATTATAGGCATTTCAACAAAATGAAGAACTATGATTCAGTTGACATTGAAAGCATATTGTTGAAGGCAAAAAAGAGCCTCATCTTCTTGATTTTGATGGGTTGGAACAAATGCTTTATGAAAAAAGTACGGCTCCACAAAATAAGAGGCAATGTCATGGTCTACGTGATGGTTAGTAATTAATTATTTCATTATTGTATAACAATGTTTGTTTTTTTATTATTAAATTGATTACTTATTGATTTTGTTGTAACTATTGTAGAAGATGACGAGGTTGATGCGGTCTTAGAGTTCAGAGATGATATTGACCTTGGATCATTTGGTGATGTCAATGTGGATGATAGATCTAATGCTCAAAGTGGTGGAGTTGGCACAAGCAACAATGAAAATGAGGATGAAGATGCTTGGCTAATGGAGGGCATCCCAAGAAATTAGGCAAAAAAGCAATGTTTTTATGGCATGATGTGTAGTGGATTGGTTTTGAACTTTTTTTTTATATATATTTATCTACTTTCATTTAGGAATAATGGATGCTCATTAGTATGTTTTAAGATTCGGAATAATAGATTTTATCTCTATGGTTGGTTTATGTTTGTGTTTGGGTTTCATGTTTTGATTTGATTATGTTTGTGTTTTTTATTTGACAAATAAGTAATATTAACTGCTTTTAGTATAATGCTTTTATTACTTTTATTATTATGATTGTATTTATAATAGGTTTTAATTTCTAACTTTGATATATGTGAGATTGTGCGGTGATTTTTGCTTGTGAAAAGTGTTGCTCAACTCTTTTAGAGAAAGGTCTTCAACAAATAAAAACAAGGTATGTCACGCTATTGTTGCATATTACAATTTCATATAATGTGAGTGATATTTGAAAATTCAATTATTTTATTGAATATAATTATTTTTTTTCATTTATATATTTATATTTTTAATATATATATATTTTAAATATATTTATGATGTAATTATGACATCATGGTTCAACCGCTTCGACCTGACGATTCAATCGGCGATCCGTCCATCCGGTTCGCTCACTGGTCCGATTTTCAAAACATTGATGTTAAGATTTATATGTTTGCCAATGAATGAATCTTAGGCAATGAAATGTTTTAAGATTTGGAATAATAGATTTTATCTCTATGGTTGGTTTATGTTTGTGTTTGAGTTTCATGTTTTGATTTGATTATGTTTGTGTTTTTTTATTTGACAAATAAGTAATATTAACTACTTTCAGTATAATGGTTTTATTACTTTTATTATTATGATTGTATTTATAATAAGTTTTAATTTCTAACTTTGATATATGTTGTAGACGTGCCCGAACGTCACGGCTCCGCGCGCGAAGGCGCGAAATCGTTTTGTTCTCTAGCTACTACAGTTCGAACTCAATGTCACGGTTCTAAATCTAATCTCACAAAGTGCAATGCGAGACCGATAAATCACCAAAGAGTCCAAATCTGGCAAATCGTTTTGGAAAACTGATTTTTATAAAGAAGTGCCAAACATGGACTGCTTTGCCAAATACAGAGTCGCCACCTAAATATTTTATTTTGGGGGAATTTAGGAAACCCTGACTCGTGCCTAAGGCCACGTGTCCGTCATCACCAAAGTTGCCTCGGCTCGGGAACTTGGGTACGAGAGGGGAATGTCATACAATGAGCACCCCCGCTCGCCCGATCAAAAGATCGGCCTTTACTAAGCATGATATTTTATTTTTGAAAACACATGTGTTCTTATTCCGGTTATTAACCTAGAATTGCTATGTGATGCGCACAGCATACAAGTATAGACTAGATCGCCTAAGTTGGAACAAAACATTGCATGTTCGTTTGTGAAAATGGTTTGAAGTTTGCTACTCGCAAGTAGGCTTAATCGGGGATTTGATGAATTGTTCCAATTCAAGCAATCCAACCTTCACCCACAGGCATTCAGGCAGTTATATCAAATAAGCAGTTAGCCTCATGGCAAGCATGCTTTCATGGCAACATTAACACACATGCAGTATGCTAAAGCATAAACACTCACAGTGTACTCCGAGCCAAAGCAGAGAACTAGTTAGAAATCATGCATGATCCTAGTTCATGTTAAGATGGCTAATGCAACACATGCGATAATACAATTAAAATAGGCTCGGCTATTCTAATCATGTCATATGAAATGCAACTTGGTACATGTATTCAAATCGGAATTGAAATACTATGCAGTTTGTATGATGCGCCGAGCTCGGTGCATACAATACAGATGAATGGATGCACGCATACGAAGCATAAGGTATGCTAATCGAAATATGCCCTAAAACTAACCATCGTAAGCGGTTAAGTAAAAGGGAGAAAGAAATGGGGGTTGGAAGACATGCATCCCACACATGCACGCTTATTACAACAGTTGGCCCTCTCGACGAAGGGTCCGAATAAGGAGCTAACTAGCTAATCTAAGCTAATTAAATTAATTATTACACAACGAAGCTAATTAACTAACCCTAGTTAACTAACTTATTACAAAACAATTAAGCAGCTAAACTCATTAACTACTTAAAGTACATAATCCAAAGCATAAACTAGCTAAGCAAATTAGCTAAGTAAAGCAGTGAAACAAGGCCCTCAGAGGCAGAAGGGTGTATGCATGCCCGGTCGCCTCGTTTGGAAATCCGTCGCGATGTCCCAACTTGCCTCTGTTTGCAACTGCTCTCAGAAACTTGCACCAAGCTCCAGATAGCTTCTAACTCATCTTGGAGACCTGTAGGAGGGTGGCCGACCAGTTGTTGGTGTGGGAGACTGCCTACCGACCACTTTTTGTTGCTGCAGATCAGAAAAAGTGGTCGGCCAGCTAGTTTTTCTAGCTGGCCGACCAGTTGTTGCTGCATTTTTCCAATTTGCTGCAACAGAGAGCAAGAAAGGGCATGGTAATGTATTTTCAAGGTATGTGTGCACAACCACCTTCCCTATCATTTCATGAGCTCAAGGGAGTGCGGTTCTCGACCCTTGGGCCACCAATCGCGCATCTCAATGCATGATGGCCGAGAGGCGAAGTTGCACAATTCAACATGAAATGAATGCATACATAAACACATAAGTGCCTAGAACTCTATCATGTATGATCAAGAGCGTCGACGACCGAAAATTGAGGCACGTTTCATCACTTCAAGTATGAAACGTCCCTCGCTTCTCGTGTTTAGACTAACACCTAATCCAAACAAATGCAATGCAACTCAAGCATGCAAACATGCAATGCAACTACATGGCATACACGATGTGATGTAACAACCTAGCATATGCAATGCAAAGAACATGGCATACTCAATGCAATGGACAACATGGCATAAACAATGCGATGTAACCTAAGCATACACAATACAAAGTATATGGCATACACAATACGATGAACATGGCATACACAATGCGATGTAATATAAGCATGCAAACAACATGCAATCAAACATGCTCAATGGACTTAAACCAAAATGGACAGACCTCAGCCATGCCCAAATCAGTGGCCAAAATGATGAAACGATGGTATGAAATGCAAGACAAGTATCCATGCCGATTGGCTCAAGAATTAAGGCATAAGAGGACAACTCTCAAGAGCACTTAAAGAGTGACAAGCATGGACATGTGACAACACTATAAGCTCTGAAATCATGTATGGAATGGTGCCAAACCACTCGAACCACACAAGTATGACATGCAAGGGGGCTCAAAGCTTAAAGCTAACATAGGCACTTGCATTATAACTATACAAAACATGAAGCATATGGCCAAAACAACCCAAAACAGTCCTAGAGTACGCCAAAATGAGTCTAAAACATGCATGGAGCATCACCAAAACAAGCTAGCATGAAAGGCATGAAGCATGAACTTATAAGGCTAATAAGGAGTATTGCACTACACCTATCAAAACCAAGCATGAGGTGACTTCAACAACAAAAATCAGAGTTATATCATGGCAAAAAAAGACCAAATACACACTGATATGGCAGCCCAAATGCTTAGCCATGCATGCATACATATTGGCTCATGGACAAGGTATAAAGGCACAACTCTTAAACACAATTAAAGAGTGATAATCATGAGAATATGGCAAAGATATAAGCTCTAAAATTCCATGCCAAATGGTGCCAAGGCATGCAAACATCACAAGTATGGCATGGTAGGTGCCTCAAAACTCAAGACTAGTCAAGGCATTTGCACTATAGTTATACAAAACATGAGTCATATGACCAAGGCAGCCCAAAACAGTCCTAAAATAGTCCAAAATAATGCTAAAACATGTATGGAGTATAGCCAAAATGAGCTAGAATAATAGGCTAAAGAGACAAGCATACAAGGCTAGCTAGCAAGGATTACACTACAAGTGTATAAAGCATGCAAGAGGTGAGTCCACCGATCAAAATTAGAGTTATGGCATGCCAAAATAACACCAAAAATGGGTTGAGACTAAGCCAACACATGCTAGAATAACAAGCTAACTCATTAGGCATGCAAGGCTAGCAAAGAGGATTTACACTAAAAGTGCATAAAGCATGCAACCAATGATCAAACAAGCCAAAAACAGAGTTATGGAAGGTCTAAGAAGTCACAAAAATGAGCCTAAACAAAGCCATAAAGAAGTAAAAACACATGCTCATTTGGTTGGCCATCAACACTAGCAAGCAAGACAAGAGGAGAGGGGACCACCCTCTCCTATTTGGGCCCTCAAAATAGGGGTTTTACCACTAAAAATCCTCTGAATTTCAGTGGTTCTAAGGCCAAAAAGAATTTGTTTGAAATGTTTGAAAGTTAGCTCACAAGGCCTTACAAGCCAAGGAGCAAAAGGGAGGACAACCCCCTAGCCAACCAAGGCACAAACCAAGAATTTTAGGACTGAAAAACAGAGGAAAAACAGAGGTTTTTGTAGTTCAACACCACCCCAAAAAACAGCCCCAAAGTAGTTAAAAACTATGGCAAAACTAGTATGCAAAATAACCTAAAAGGGGTGAGTGATTACCTTTGGAGCACAGCAGCAAAATGGCAAGATTTCTGAGTTAAAACCAAGCTTTAGCAGCCCAAAACAAGTTCCAAGGGACCTCAGCCTAATGGTGATCAAGTCTTCTTAAGGGTTGATAGGTTGAAGATGGATGTATGCAAGCCTTCAAGCACAAAATCCTTAGAGAGAGTGAAATCTAGAGAGAGAGGCTCCCAAATCTTTTGCCAAAATTGTTCTAATCTATCCTCTCATATTCTAACCCTTGAAAATGAGATATAAGGCTTCATTATATAGCAAAATATCAAGCTTGGTCGAAAATATCTGAGCTAGGACAGATGGCACAAGCTGGAAATAGCTGGAGGAGAAATATCTGCCAATTCTGGGCTTTCTGGACATTTTTGGCCGATCGGCCAACATTTGTGGCCGATAAGGTTCACTTTTGGCCGACCTATGGCCGATGAGGTCCAATTGTGGCCAATGCACTTCCATAGAGGCCGATGGAAAAAATCAGTCCTGGTCCCTAACTTGAAGCAAGCCTAATTCCTTTATCTAGACTCCTTTTCAGGTCATTCTTGAGCCTAAACTGTAGCCCCGGAAGTCTTCTTTCCAAATTTGGCAGCCTCACCTCAAAATTCAAAGTGTGCTAATAGATATCCCTCTTTTAGTGAAGACTACTCAGTTTCAGTCCAACCGGAATGATGCCCAACTTCAACCAATCATATCTCCCCCATCCGGACTCAGCTTTAGGAGATTCTTAAGTGAAAAATGAAGCGCCGAAAGTAAGCTTTCCAACGGTGGTGGCCTCATATCTGAAATCCAAGTATTCAAAAGGATAGGCCTGATTTAGCGAGGGTTACTCGACTCTTTCTTAACGATTCGTGCCCAACTTCTTCCCCAACTCCTCTTCTTTTCTTCAACTCCAAACCCCTAAGCAAGGCGTTTTGAAAGATTTTTCAAAGATTTCACCTCTCTTTCATTCATTTCCACTTTGTCCTTGCCCGGTTTACCGAAAAGCGCATCATTTAACAAAATGCGAGCCTCAGAGCATCGTAGAAACTTTATTTCAAAAATATTTTGAAAGAGAGGGTTTTAAGGTCTAAAAACCATTCAAAATAGATTTGGTCCAAAATGGGGTGTAAGGTTGGGATTTGATTCTCCTCTTGCCGAAGAAATCGAACCTTTGCACTGCACAACTTTCAACACCAAGTAAACCATCAGTAGCGCCCAAATCTTAAGGGCGGTCAAAAATAGGGTGTCTACATATGTGAGATTGTGCGGTGATTTTTTCTTGTGAAAAGTATTGCTCAACTCGTTTAGAGAAAGGTCTTCAACAAATAAAAATAAGGTATGTCACGCTATTATTACATATTACAATTTCATATATCGTGAGTGATATTTGAAAATTCTATTATTTTATTGAATATAATTATTTTTTTTCATTTATATAGTTATATTTTTAATATATATATTTTTAAATATATTTATGATGTAATTATGACATCATGGTTCAACCGCTTCGACCTGACGACTCAATCAACGATCCGTCCATCCGGTTCGCTCACTAGTCCAATTTTCAAAACATTGATGTTAAGATTTATATGTTTGCCAATGAATGAATCTTAGGCAATTGAAATGTTTTAAGATTTGGAATAATAGATTTTTATCTCTATGGTTGGTTTATGTTTGTGTTTGAGTTTCATGTTTTGATTTAATTATGTTTGTGTTTTTTATTTGACAAATAAGTAATAGTATAATGCTTTTATTACTTTTATTATTATGATTGTATTTATAATAAGTTTTAATTTCTAACTTTGATATATGTGAGATTGTGCGGTGATTTTTGCTTGTGAAAAGTATTGCTCAACTCGTTTAGAGAAAGGTCTTCAACAAATAAAAACAAGGTATGTCACGCTATTATTGCATATTACAATTTTATATATCGTGAGTGATATTTGAAAATTCTATTATTTTATTGAATATAATTTTTTTTCATTTATGTATTTATATTTTTAATATATATATATATATATATATATATTTAATATATTTATCATGTAATTATGACATCACGGTTCAACCACTTCTACTTGACGATTCAATTGGCGATCCATCCACTCGGTTCTCTTTCCGGTTCGCTCACCGGTCTGATTTTCAAAACATTAATATTGAGATTTATATGTTTGCCAATGAATGAATCTTAGGCAATTGAAATGTTTACAAATTCATGCATTGCATTTTATTACATAGTTTCATCTTTTGATTTGGTACCATCTCTTGGACTTTTGGAAATGTTGAAAGGGGGTAAATAACGTATGAGTCCGGGTAGTTGAGTTGGGTTTTGGAAATGTGATAAGTATTGTATTGGTACCCGCACAGGAAGTCAAGGTGTCCAATTGCCCTGTCTTGAACTTATCGCCGGACGAATGTGGGAAAATGTTGTTTTTTTTTTTGAGTGTCCACTGGTCCTACCATATTAATAGCCAGTAAAAGTAGAAAAGCGGATGATTTTGGGTGTCCATCTCCCTACCGTATTAATTGCCTGCAAATGTGAACATATTTTCAGTATAAAAATATTTATATATATACATATGTATAGTTTTGCAGCTCTTGCTTGGGACATCATTGCGTATTTACCGCCCAATTCCTGACGACGAGTTTTGAATGGAAATTATGCATTGGACATCATTGATTTTAAAAAGAGAAAAACATGGATTTTATATAGCATGTACATGATCATATGCATTTCAATCATTTATATACCCTGTTAATAGTATTTCTACTGGACAATTACCAACCCCAAATCTAACAAAACTTTCAGGTCTTGATGAGGTAATTCCACTTTGTAACACTGCCTGGGGGGTACCTGCGCACATTAATAGTTCGGAATCTCGATTTCCTTGATCTAGTCTCACTAGTGCAATGTAAAACATAGATGAGAGTCCAGATTTGACAACTTTTATAGAAAATCCATTTTATTACAAATTCTTTGCCAAAAATGGACGACATCACCATATCTTAGAGTCATCACCTAATATTTTGAAAAAATTTGGAAACCCGTGACTCGTGTCGTAACCAAGGATGCTTGGCTCGAAACCATAAGTATGAGAGGGGAAGGTCATTAATTGAGCACTCCCGCTCATTTGATCAAACGATCAACCTCTACTAAGCCATGATGTGATTTTTATTAACTTTATATGTTTATATTTCAATTATTTAATAAATGCTAAAATTACTATGTGAAGCAAACAAATATAGACTGTGTCATTTGTTTTGGAACAATTTGATTTCATATATTTTGAAAATGTTTTGAATAGTGCAATCATGAAAATTAATTTTATTCCAAATTAAACAAAATAACCTTCATCCACTAACATACATAGAGTTATATCAAATACCCAAATAGCCACATGGTAGGATGCTAAACATAGTAAGAAAAACACACACAAGTAGGATGCTCAAGCACAAAAAGTTACATATTTACTGTCGTCCTGCAAATAGATACACAAACAAAGTTAGTAAACAAATGCATGATCCTATATACAATATCCTAATGCAATTCACTCATAAAATAAAATTAAAGATCCGACTTCTAATATATGACATGTGAATCATATAGCGACCCCGGTCTTTTTCCCATTTGATTATTGTATCCGGACTTACGTTCCGTGGATTCCGCTGTTACATTGTTGTTGTTGTCCTTTATTTCCTTATTCTTGGGTTATAGGATGTGTATAGCAGGTTGGTTGCAGATTGGTTGGGTTTAGAAACCAAGTCTGCATGTTCAGTTTTTGGCTTGGTCGCTCGAGCGAGCTTCTCTTCGCCCGAGCGAGGTCTTCGTTTTTGGTTCTTCGCTCGAGCGAGATTTCCTTGGCTCGAGCGAGCTTTGCGTCCAGTACTTAGACCTGAGAGATGTGTTGCTTCGCTCGAGCGAGCGAGGTGTATGTTTTCGAGTTCTTCGCTCGAGCGAGATTTCCTTCGCTCGAGCGAGCTTCTGGGTTGCAGACTTGAAGCATCGAGTTTTTGGCTCGAGCGAGCTTTCTTCGCTCGAGCGTGGATTTTTTGTGTCTGGTCGCTCGAGCGACCATGTCTTCGCTCGAGCGAGCCTGTCCAGTTTAAATACGCAGAAACAGTTTTAAATCACTTTTTTTACAACCTTTTGATCCAGAAACCCTAATTACGAGTTTTCTCTCTCTCAACTCACCTTCTCTCCTAGGTTTGATCTAGTTAGGGTGTGTTTTTACCCTAGTTGCTTTACAAATAAGATAGAGGAGAGTGAGGGCTTTCATTTAATCTGAACAGTTATTGATTTGGAGCACTTTGGAGTTTGGGCTATCATCTCTGTCTTCATCTTTTTAGGTTCTTGATTCGAGGTAGGGATTTCCTACTCCATTTATACGTTTTAATCCTAAGTGTTGGTATTTTGGTATGTGGGGGTAGTTTGGTAATTTTGGGAGAAACCTTAGGGTTTTGGCTTAGATTAATTTGTATAATTAATTTAAGGGAAAAATGTGGAATTAGGTTTAATTCATGAAGTTGGGGAAATTATGAGATTAATGATATAGTTGGGTAGTTTAAATACTTACCTACGAGAATGTCGAATTTACATTTGTTATATTTATTTCTTGTTTAGAAATAACTGTTTTGGGCTATCGGTGGAGGATAGCCATTGATTGTTGTAGACCTTGCATGTGGCTTAGGTATAACTGGAATTATGTCACTCATGATGACTGTTGAATTAATACAGAACATTACTTGTATTGATTATGTGTTGTATATGGCAATTGTGTGTTTCATTGCATATGCATTTCATTTGGAGGAGATAGGGGATGAACTCCACGGTTTAGGGGAAGATAGGGGATGGACCTCTAAACCGAATTTGTTGGGAGGAGATAGGGGATGGACTCCAGTAGCATCACTCATATGTGTGCTTATTGAAATAGCAATATTGCTATTTGTTGTGGATATGATGCATCATTATAATGTGTATCAATTGGAAGTATGGAAGTGTTGTGATTTGAGCTTTAGTCTCATTTATTTTGTGACATCTGGATCACTATTATAGTTGGCCAGGTTCTGAGCCATAATGATATAATTTGAAAGTTGAATAAACATTGGAAAGTGAAAAGTGTCATAGACAATATGTCATAGACAATGTAGACATTCGTGTCATGAAATTGGAAATTGATTATCTTGTGTTAACCATGTATCGAATGCTAATGCTTTAGTTAATTCTTATGCTTGGTTTAGTATTTCTCTACTGGGCTGTGGCTCACCCTATATGGGAACTTCATTTTCAGGTTCAGGTGGTTCACTACCTCCAAGGACTTAGCTTGTGAGGATTTGGACTCGAAGACTTGCTTTATTTTATTTGTTTTTATTTGAATAACTTGTAAACTTTCAAGCCTAGGGCTTTATTTGTTTTTGAGTTAGAACTCATGGAATTGTGTCCAAGTGTTGCTTGGCAAGATGTAAGCCCATAGGGCATTTATTATTGTTTTTATTTCATGGTACTCTGATGGATGGAATAAGATACTTTATTTCCTTATAATTCCGCATGTTAATATTAAGTATTATGGGTTTATTTTTTAGGGCGTTACAACTTGGTATCAGAGCGTACCGGGTTTGAATACTTTGGGTACGTGGGAAGTGATTAGTATCACAATGGGTTCGTCTCGTTTGATAGAGACTTAAGTGTATATTATATGCTTTGCATGATAACATGTTTATGTGATTATGTGGGTATGGAATGTAGTTTCTAGGATGTTGATTGGACCTTGAGTTGCTAGTAGTCTTGTTGGAAAGGCAATTGATCATGTTGCTTCCAACCGGAACTATGGTGACGCTTTGGGGCCATTATCATCCAGGAATGAAATTCGTAGGTGCTTATGTGATTATGTGCTTACGTGGTGTGATTTATTGTTGTCCAATGTATTAGGACGTGAGTGTTATAGTTTTGGCACATTATTTAGAGTGCTAACGTCTTTGTTTCCTTTATTAGGATGTCAGGACGAGGACGAGGTCGTGGTAGGCGTGGTAGGCAGGCCAGGCAGGAAGTGCCTATACCGGAGGAAATTCCGGCAGTTCAGGAGGGTGTTGGCCAGGCCAATGTGGCCGAGCCAGTAGGACAGCAGTTTATGGGCGCTTTGGCCCAAGGGATAGCAGGGGCATTTCAGGCGTCAGTTGACATTCTGAGGGCTGCGAATCCAGCCCAGGTTGCTGTTGCTGCAGATGCAGGACTTTCTTTTCTGAAGAGGGAGTTCTTCCGGTCCAATCCGGATGAGTTTTTGGGGGATCCTAAAGAGCCGCTTAAGGCTGATGAGTGGCTCGAACAGACAACGAAAACGTTTGAGATGCTTGGCATCGAAGACGAGGTATTGAAGGTGACCTTGGCATCATTCCAGCTGAAGGGGGATGCGGGTCAGTGGTGGAAGTTCACCAAGGGTCGTATTGGAGGTACGTGGAAGGCTTTTGTTGATGCTTTTCAGGAGAAGTACCTGTCTCCAGCTGTTCAGGAGAAGTTGAGAGATCAGTTCCGCCATCTTGAGCAGAACAGTTTATCAGTGGCCGAGTTTGAGGCTACATTCACTAGTTTGTCCAGGTTCGCACCTGAGTTGGTGGCGACTGAGGAACGCCGCTGCATTGAGTTTGAGAAGAAGTTGAGGCGTGGCCTCATGTTGAGAGTTGTCGGATCTATGATTAGGGATTTTGGGCGATTGGTTGATGCAGCAGCCCATACCGAGACTATGATGCAGGAAGAGGGGGAAAGGCAGAAAGGCTCCAAGAGGAGTCAGGATGGGCAGAGTGATGGCAGGAGGCAGAGAGGTTTCACTCCTCAGCAGCCTCAGAGTAGTTTTTCTAGATCCACTTTTCCAGTGCCGAGTGCTAGTTCTGGGAAAGGCAGTCAGGGAGACATTACCCGCTTCAAGTGTGGTCAGCTGGGCCACAAGTCTCCAGTTTGTCCTCAGAGGGGAGGAGTTCAGAGAGCAGCATCTTCTTCGGCTCGATCTCAGAGCCAGAGTCAGGGTAGAGGCCAGCCGTTCTCTTGTTTTCAGTGCGGTCAGCCGGGGCACATGAAGAGGTTTTGCCCACAGTTGGGTGGCACACCTGGTGCATCTGGTTCGAGGCAGACTCAGAGTCAGCTGCCTGCTCAGTCAGTTCAGGCCTCGAGGGCCAATCAGGGGGCTTCTTCGTCCCAGTCTGTGCAGCAGTCTAGGGGTGAGCAGGTTGATCAGAGGTCATCTGGGCGCGTGTATGCTGTTACAGCGCAGGATCTTGTACCGGCTCCATCTGTCGTGAGAGGTACCTTCTTGTTTTGCAATTCAGTTGCTAGTGTTTTGATCGATACGGGTGCATCTCATTCCTTTGTGTCTGCTGCATTTGCATCTGTTTTGGAGTTGGAGTTAGCACAGTTAGCGTCTCCTATTTGTGTAGTGTCACCTCTTGGGGGTGAATTGATTTTGAAACAAGGTGTTAGGGGTTGTGATATAGAGGTCGATGATCATAGAATCCCTTTCTCTTTTGTAGTTATGCCCATGAAGGGCTTCGATGTTATTTTGGGTATGGACTGGTTGTCGTCATACCGGGCAGTTATTGATTGCTACCGTCAGAGGGTCACTTGTTGTACCGTGAACGGGGAGTGTTTTCGTTTTCTGGGGGACCGGGTTGGTAGTGTTTTGCCACCGGGTTATGATCCGCGGGGCGGAGTGAGCTTAGTGGTCTACTTGCTAGTCTTTCGATTAGTGAGGGTGATGAGACCCAGATTGTGTTGCCGAGGGTGGTTTTGAGTATTCGGACGTTTTTCCCGAGGATCTTGTTAGTTTGCCACCTCAGCGAGAGATTGAGTTCTCTATTGATTTAGTGCCCGGCACGGCGCCGATTTCTATGGCACCTTACCGTTTTGCCCCAGCCGAGTTAGTTGAGTTGAAGGTTCAACTCCAGGAGTTGTTAGATAAGGGCTATATCCGTCCTAGTGTTTCGCCGTGGGGAGCACCGGCCCTCTTTGCTAAGAAGAAAGGTGGTGCTTTGAGATTGTGTATTGATTACAGGAAATTGAATCGGGCTACGGTTAAGAATAAGTATCCTATGCCCCGTATTGATGATTTGTTTGACCAGTTGAAGGGTTCCCGTTGTTTCTCTAAGATAGATTTGAGATCGGGTTATCATCAGTTGAGAGTCAGGGAGGAGGATATTCCTAAGACGGCATTCCGTACGCGGTATGGTCATTATGAGTTTCTGGTGATGCCGTTTGGGCTCACCAATGCACCGGCAGTGTTTATGGATTTGATGAACCGGATCTTCCGGGAATTCTTGGATCGTTTTGTGGTCGTCTTCGTGGACGACATTCTGATTTATTCACCTTCAGAGGAGGAGCACGAGGCACACTTGAGAGTGGTGCTAGAGTTACTTAGAGCCCATAAGCTTTATGCTAAGTTCGGGAAGTGTGAGTTCTGGCTAGAAGAGGTGAAGTTCTTAGGCCATGTAGTTTCTGGGGAAGGGGTGTCTGTTGATACATCCAAGACTGAGGCAGTGCAAGATTGGGCACAGCCTAAGAGTGTGTTTGAGATCCGCAGTTTTCTGGGATTAGCTGGGTATTACCGTCGGTTTGTGAAAGATTTCTCCAGGTTAGCTTCACCGTTGACTAGATTGACTCGGAAGGGAGTCAAATTTGTATGGAGTGAGACTTGTGAAAAGTCGTTTCAGGAGTTGAAGGTTAGACTGACCACCGCTCCAGTCTTGATTATTCCGGAGAGAGGGTTGGGTTATGCAGTCTATTGTGATGCCTCACGAGAGGGTCTGGGTTGTGTGTTGATGCAAGAGGGGAAAGTGGTTGCCTATGGCTCACGTCAGTTGAAAATTCATGAGAAGAATTACCCTACGCATGATTTAGAATTAGCAGCTGTGATTTTTGCCTTGAAGATTTGGAGGCATTATCTTTATGGTGAGAGGTTCGAGGTATTCTCGGATCATAAGAGTCTGAAATATCTGTTTACACAGAAAGACTTGAATTTGAGGCAGAGGAGGTGGATGGAGTTCATTGAGGATTATGACTTCGAGTTGCACTATCATCCGGGAAGGCCAATGTTGTGGCCGATGCCCTTAGTAGGAAATCTGTTGGTGACTTAGCTAGTATAGCCATCCGGGAGTGGGAGATGTTGGGTGCAGTTGGGGAGTTTGATTTGCATCTGGGCGAATCCGTAGAGGCTGCGGCCTTGTTTTCTGTTGTTGCACAGCCTACACTTGTGACTCGAGTGTTAGAGGCTCAGAGGGGTGATCTTGAGGTAGAATCTCTCCGAGAGAAGATTTCCAATGGGAAGGTTGAGAAGGGTTTGACGGTGTATCCCGACCTGAGTGTGAGATACCGAGACCGTCTGTTTGTGCCGGAGTCTTGCCGAGAGGAGGTACTCCGAGAGTTTCATCATTCACGCCTTGCGGTGCATCCGGGAGGTACTAAGATGTATCGGGATTTGGGTCGCCAGTTTTGGTGGCGGGGTATGAAGAGAGATGTGGCAGCTTTCGTGTCTAAGTGCCTTACTTGTCAGCAAGTGAAGGCCGAGCATCAGAGGCCAGCGGGTTTGTTGCAACCCTTGCCTATTGCCGAGTGGAAGTGGGAGCATGTCACTATGGACTTCGTTGTGGGTCTTCCGAGGACTCAGCGGGGTAGTGATGCTATTTGGGTGGTTGTAGACCGGTTGACGAAGTCGGCGCACTTCATTCCTATGCGTGTTAGAGATTCGGTAGATCATCTTGCCGACTTATATATCCGGGACATAGTGAGGTTGCACGGGGTCCCAGTGACGATCGTCTCAGATAGAGATCCTCGTTTTACTGCCAGGTTGTGGCAGAGTTTGCAGAGTGCCTTAGGCACTAAGTTGACCTTAGCACGGCTTATCATCCTCAGACTGACGGGCAGTCCGAGCGTACTATTCAGATCCTTGAGGATATGCTTCGGGGTTGTGTTCTCGACTTTAGTGGGTTGTGGGAGAGGCACTTACCATTAGTGGAGTTTGCCTACAACAACAGTTTTCAGTCTAGTATCGGTATGGCACCGTTTGAGGCTTGTATGGCCGACCGTGTAGATCTCCAGTTTGTTGGGCCGAGGTGGGTGATGCACCTTTGTTGGGCCCGGAGTTGGTGAGGGAAACGACGGAGAAAGTTGAGCTTATCCGTAAGAGACTTGTTACAGCCCAGAGTCGTCAGAAATCTTATGCTGACCGTAGGATGAGACCTTTGGTATTTGAGGTGGGTGATCATGTCTTTTTGAAGATATCACCTAAACGAGGCTTGATGAGGTTTGGGAAGAGCGGGAAGTTGTCCCCTCGGTTTATTGGGCCTTTTGAGATCCTTGAGAGGATTGGCGAGGCTGCTTATCGTTTAGCTTTGCCACCGCAGTTATCCAGAGTTCATGACGTGTTTCATGTGAGTATGCTTCGGAAGTATGAGCCGGATCCATCGCATGTACTGGATTGGACTGACTTAGTTGTTGATGAGGATGTCTCATATGAGGAGAGACCAATTCGAGTCTTGGATAGGCGGGATCAAGTTTTGCGAGGCAAAACCATCCCTTTGGTGAAAGTTTTGTGGAAGCATCACGGAGTGGAGGAAGCCACTTGGGAACGTGAGTTGGAAGTCCGTGAGAAGTATCCGGACATGTTTAGTGATTAGAAATCTTATATATAGATTTTTGTAATATTGTTGAACTTGAGAATTTTATATATGTCTTAAGTTGGAAAACATTGAGAATGTTTTGGATTTAATGTTAGCATTTTGAACTTGCCTTTTTATGGAAGTGGAATATAACATTTATATATTGAATGTGTTGTTTATATCATGAGATTGAATATGATATGGAAATTGTTAACATTGAAAGGAATAATGCATAATATTGATGCAAGTTGAATATATGTTGATTTATACATATTGTGAGATGCCTCTTGATAAGAGATGAAGTGACCGTATTGGGTCAAGTTGTTGTTTATTGTTTTATAATATCATTGGGAATTGAGAAAAACTTGTTTTTACAAACTCATGCTTAATTTCGGGGACGAAATTCTTTTAAGGGGGGAGGTGATAGCGACCCCGGTCTTTTTCCCATTTGATTATTGTATCCGGACTTACGTTCCGTGGATTCCGCTGTTAATTGTTGTTGTTGTCCTTTATTTCCTTATTCTTGGGTTATAGGATGTGTATAGCAGGTTGGTTGCAGATTGGTTGGGTTTAGAAACCAAGTCTGCATGTTCAGTTTTTGGCTTGGTCGCTCGAGCGAGCTTCTCTTCGCTCGAGCGAGGTCTTCGTTTTTGGTTCTTCGCTCGAGCGAGATTTCCTTGGCTCGAGCGAGCTTTGCGTCCAGTACTTAGACCTGAGAGATGTGTTTCTTCGCTCGAGCGAGCGAGGTGTATGTTTTCGAGTTCTTCGCTCGAGCGAGATTTCCTTCGCTCGAGCGAGCTTCTGGGTTGCAGACTTGAAGCATCGAGTTTTTGGCTCGAGCGAGCTTTCTTCGCTCGAGCGTGGATTTTTTGTGTCTGGTCGCTCGAGCGACCATGTCTTCGCTCGAGCGAGCCTGTCCAGTTTAAATACGCAGAAACAGTTTTAAATCACTTTTTTTACAACCTTTTGATCCAGAAACCTGTAGACACCCCATTTTTGACCGTCCTCAAGACTTGGACGTCACCGTTGGAACACTCGGTGATTATCCATGTTTGTGTTCGTTTGGAGTTCCCGGAGTTCTCGGCTCGCGCGCCTTGCCTCAGGACCTCCGAACTCGACCGTTTTGTGTTTGGTTTTGCACCCAACACTTGTGTTTTGCCTTGGAAGGGCAGGGAATGCTTTGTGAGGCATCCCTACACACCACCGGCTGGGGCTAGAGGCCACCGGCTGGCTAGAGTTTCCATCGGCACTATATTGTGCCGGTCGGCACTGTTTTTGGCAAAATGACCATTTTGCCCTGCCGACTACTTTACAGCTGCTTTCTGAGATATTTTTAGACAGCTGTTTAGCTCTTGTTTCCCCTCCATACACGTGTATGGAGGGATGAGCCCTTGGATGACTTAGTTTGTAAGTCTTTGTTGCCTATAAGGAGAAGGCTCTTCTCTTGGCTCAAGGGTTAGCAAAATTTAGAGAGCTAGAGGGGAAAAGAGAGAGAGAAGCTCTGGTTTTTCTAGGGTTTGAGTTGCATACACCTTCTATCTCTATTCTTCTCTTGTGTGTCTAGGTGTTTTGTGCCTTACTATTGCACACAAACACCTAGTGTCTCACCTTCTCCTTGTAACTGAGGTTCTAAGGGCTGGTTTTCAGTGTTCTTGACTGATTTGGAGCTCAAGGAGCCAACAACTCCAACCTTTGTGAAGAAAAGCTTCAAGGGTAAGAAACTTCCTTTATTTACCCCATTTTTGCACTCCATTTTTACCTAGTTTAAAACAGTTTTTGAGCTTAGTGTTTGGCACAAAAAAGTTCTGTTTTTTAACCCTCTTCATTGTATATTAAGGGTGTTTTGTGGTTTGGGGAAGTTTGACCCCTTTTAGGCCTTGAAAAGGGCTCATTTTTGTGCTATTTTGGAGAGATCCGGGACTTGTGTGCTTGGACCTCTCCACCACTGAAATCTTGAGGGATTTCAATGGTGGAGATGGTGTCTTAAAGTCCTAGAAAGGGGAGGGCCACCCCCTCTCCTTGATGTCCTTGGAAAAGGCAAGTTTTGGCTTCCAAAGGAGCACCATGTTTGAGTGTGTGTTGAGCATGCCTTGGTTGTTTTCCATGCTTATATTGCCATGATATGACATGCCTCCAAGTTGGTTTTGGTCTCCTATGCATGCTTAGTATAGTTGCCTTGTAATGCCTCTTTATGCCTTAACATGCTTAGGTTGTGTGCCTCCATTTCTAGCATGTTTTAGACTTGTGTTTGTGAAGATTTTGTGCTCATATTACCATGTTTTAGGTCTGTCCATAAGTATTTTGGTCAATCTTAGCATGCATTATATAGCCCCTTTGCATTCTAGGCTTGCTAGCCTTTGAGTATGAATGTGTAGCATGTGTTGCTTGCATTATTTTGATGGTTTGGGACCACCCTACATGCTATTTCAGTCCCTTCGATGTGCTTGTTTGGTTGCTTAGCATGCCTCTTTAATGCTTTAAGAGTATGTGTTAAATGCTCCATGTTTTGGCTTAAATGCATGCCTTTGAATTCATGTCATCTAGATGCCATCTAGGTGGTCCCTTAGGCTTAGTTTTATGTGTTAAAACTCTGTTTTTAAGTGGTCAAGTATTGCCATGTGTGGTTGTGTTAAGTGTGGTTCAAAGCCTCATTGGCTTGCCTTGATGCTTGGACCATTTGTAAGCCTTGTTTGGCTTGCCTTACTAGTTGGTTTAGCACTATGTTTGGCATGAATTTCAGAGCTTTCAATGCATGCTAATAGTCCATGTTTGACTCATTTCAAGTGTGCTTGAATATCGTCTTGTTTATGCCTAAGTATTGATGCCTTGATTTGTGCATGTGTGCATGTTTGTTTGGCCCTCATAACTTGGCATTTTGGCTACTGATTTTGGGCCTTTTTGAGTTGCCTAATTCATGTCTAAGTCCATCATTTCATTGGTTTGCATGTTTGCCTTACATGCTTGTTTGAACCTTTTACATAAGTGTGTTGCATAGTTCACGTTGCATACTAGTTTGCCATGCTTAGGGCTTTGTCATATTAACATGCATGCCAAGCTTCTTGACCAAGTCATGATAGAGGTTTGAGCACCCTTGTTTGTTTGTTTGCATTGCATGCATTTGAAATCAAAGTTGCATCCTTGGTTCTTAGGGCCATCATGCATGAAAATGCGCGATTGGTGGTCCGAGGATCGAGGCATACCCCATTGAGTCATTAACATGATGTGGGGTGTGTATAGTGCATAAATACCTTGAATTACATTGCCATGCATTTTGTTGCCCTCTGCTGCTGTGAGTTGCAGGTTTTGCAGGCATTTTGTGCCGACCGGCACTTTTTAGTGCCGACCGGCAGTGAATTGGCAGCCGATAGCTTCACTCAGTGCCGGTGGCCACATCCTTCAGCCGGTGGTGTTGTACCCCAGCCGGTGGTACTCCCCAGTGCCCTGAGAGGCACTCTTGGGACTTTGGCAATTTTCAGAGGAGGGTAGCAGGGAAAACAGAGGCACACTTGCATGACAGTGCGATTCCGAGCCAATTCCGAGCGCGCGCTGCATTTGGACCCTCCTCCCGAGGCATTTACTGTTTTAATTAGATTAATTATTTGTCTAATTAATTTAGTGAATTTGTAATAATTAATTAGCTTGCGTAGTTAATTATTTGTATTATTATTTTGGTCCCTCCGAGCGAGGGCAAAATGTAATAAGTGTGTGTGAGTGGTGTATGTCTTCCAACCCCCATTTCTTTCTATCCCTTTTATTTACCTGCTTACGATGGTAGATTAGGGCACGTCTATTTAGCATACCTTATGCAATGCATGCGTGCATTCATGCATTTGTTTACATGCACCGGGCTCGGTACATCATACAAACGCATTGTAATTTTCAATTCCAAATTGAATACGTGCTATTCGCACATTTCATATGCCATGTTTAGGGTTAGCCGAGCCTACTCTAGATTGCATCTATGTCTGTGTTGCATTAGCCACTTAACATGAACTAGGTCATGCATGTTTGCTAACTAGTTTATTGTTTTGGCACGGAGTACGATGTAAGTTTTTATGCTTTAGCACCTCGCATGCGTGTGAATGTTAACATGACAGTATGCTTACCATGCGGCTAAATGCTTATGTGATATAAACTGTTTGAATGCCTGTGGGTGGAGGTTGGATTGCGTGAGTTGGAACAACTCATTGAAATCCGTATTTTAGCCTACTTGCGAGTAGCAAAACCAACACGTTTTTCGAGACAAAACGGATATGCAATGTTTGTTTCCAAATTAGGCGATCTAGTCTATACTTGTTTGCTGTGCGCATAATATAGTAATTCTAGGCTAATAATTGGAATAAGAGCATGTAATGTTTTCAAAATCGGATATCACGGTTAGTAGAGGCCGGTCTTCGGACCGGGCGAAAGGGGGTGCTCATAGCTGACCTTCCCCGATCGTACCCAAGCTCCCGAGCCAAGACATTTGGTGATGACGGACACGTGGCCTTCGGCACCGAGTCAGGGTTTCCTAAATTTCCCATTTTAAAATATTTAGGTGGCGACTCTGTAATCTGGCAAAGCAGTCCATGTTTGGCACTACTTTTTTCAAAAATCTGTTTTCTTCAAAACGATTTGCCAGAGTTGGACTCTTTGGTTCAGATTTAGAACCGCGACACAAAAGGGAGTCCGAACTGTAGAGCGAAGCCCACGGGCGCGTCTACAGTTTCTGGCGACTCTGCTGGGGATTTTTAGAGAGCTTGACTCGAACTCGTGATATCCTGTTTTGACTACACTTATGTGTCTCTTTGCATTGCATGTGCATTGGTGCGCCTAGGACACCGTGTTGGCCATCTGCTATTCCTGAGCGGTTTGCCGGAGGCTTGTCTTGTCAAGGCATGTCCATAAGGCTGACCGGTTGCGGGCTCTGCCAGTATGGGAACACAAACCCGGTTTTACCGGGGCACCCTTTTCGACCATTCGACCTAGTGCATATTCGGAATCCATAGTGACCATTCCAAACTAGGACAGGTTGCTTACCCGATGTTAGGTTGTTTGAAACCGCTGCGTGCGTAGTGAAACCCTAGCTCCTGACAAAATAGGACAGGGAACCCTACCCCAACATAGGGGTGTATTGGCTCTCTTTTACTTGCTATGTGCTTTTAGAGTGTATCTCTACAGGGAATGCATATACCAGTTTGCGAGTCTGGGTATCCGGCCTGCGGGCACCAGTATCAGTATTTTGAGAAACAGTTATATCTGCGGGTATCAGATTCAGATTTGGGGCAGTGATTTTGGGAACAGTGATCAGTAATAGAATACAGTCGTTCAGCTTTGCTCGTATCGTTCCAGTGAAGTTGAGCTGAGATGCTGTCTGTTTTCCCTTTTGCTAGGTAGTCTTGGAACTATAGCTTCAGAAGGCTCCACTATCCCGGGTACATTGGATTTGTTGATAGACTTTGTCAGGTCAGAGACTCAGTTCAAGGGTAATCAGGGCCAGAGAAGGCTAGTCAGGCACAGACCACCAGTATAACAGCTACCAGATCAGTGACCTTTGAGCAGTCGGGTTGAGATTTCCGAGCCTACTGCAGACACAGATATACCGATTGCTCAGTTAGATCAGGACAATATGTCGAGTTTGGAAGAGATGGTGCGCCAACTCCAGGATAGTATGAAAGCCATGCAGCAAGATGCTGTCCGTCAATCTGAATTCACCAAGCAACAGGCTGTGGTCATAGCCCAACAGGCAGAGACAATTGCCAGGTTAGAGCAGCAAGCCGGGGCATCTGCTTCGCATCAGGCTCCTCCCCCACCAAGGGTTCCGATACCCGAGGAGACGCCAAATGTCCAAAATGTCCAAGAGGATACAGGCCTTCCAACGGGGCCAGCTCCCCCCCGATTCTACCGCAACTATCCAAGGCGCCCACGCCTATCAATGTACCGGACTCTCCCTTTGAGTTCGAGACGGATCCCACAGCACTGAAGTTGAGCAAGCTTGAAAAGCTGTTCAAGAAATCCCAGGGAGTCAAGACCATCCCTGACATTGAAGATGGATACACGGACACAGCTGTGACATTGCCAGACAGGTTCAAGATGCCTCACATCGACCGTTTTGACGGGTCAGGAGATCCCATGGTCCACCTGAGTTTGTTTTCAGATGTTCTGCGCCCGATGGGCTTGACAAGATTACAGAAGCTCTCCCTCTTTAGCAGGACCCTGTCGGGTATCGCGGCCATCTGGTACGCCAAATTAGAGGACTCAGTGAAACGAAGCTGGGAGGAGATGTCCGAGGCCTTCGTCGCACAATATTCATACAATACCCAGATCGAGATCACAACCCGTGATCTTGAGACAACCAGGCAAGAGCCGAAAGAGGGCTTCTCTGACTTTGTAACCCGTTGGAGGGCCAAAGCTTCTTCGATGACCACCAGGCCGGTCGACAAGGACCAGATACGGATGATTGTGCGCAATCTCCAACCCAGGCTGATGCAGAAGATGATTGTCCTCCCCTACCCACCTTTGCAGACCTCCATGAGATTGGGGTACAAATCGAGGACGCTATAAAGCAGGGCCTTATTGACCAGGAAAAGGAGCAGCCCAGGAGGGCGTTTACCCGCAGTTCGAATGCGACCACCAGTGGTGATGCAGCTGCAAGATCTTCTGAAGTGGGCATGGTCACCACCACCACATCAAAACAGCTACCCCATTCACCGGTGCGTCCGGAAGTAGCTCACAGAAAACCAAATATCCACCTCGAGTCAAGAGGGTTTTCACCCCACTTCATATGCCTTTGTCAAAGGCTCTAGAGGTTTAATCCGGAAAGGACATCTGAAACCATTGGAACAACGGCCTTACCTGATCCTCTCCCTCCAAAGCATGACCGGACTAAGTACTGTGCGTACCATCAACAAACCGGTCATGAGACCGATAGCTGCTTTCGTCTGCGCCATGATGTACAAGATTTGTTTGACAACAACGTCATCACCGCACCAGCTCAGTAAGGTCTATCGTCACTGGGATCAGTGAACTTGGGGGATAGTAAATATGTGATCGGGGGATGAACCACCTGCGGGCACTGCTCAGTTTACTTCAGATGTGGCGTATGGCACGCACTGTTTTGAGCATTTGCGAATGCTGGTTTTTGTATGCTCTGGCTTGGGTATTGAGTCAGTTCTGTCGTTTTTGTTTGAGTCTGTCTCTTTGTTTGAGTCAGTCTTTTTGATTAAGGGTCTGTCTTGTTGTATCGAGTCAGTCCTGTTATGTAGGAGTCGGGTGATTCCGGGGGTGTTACCTCGGACATCACCATTTTGTTTTGTGTTTGTCTTTTCATTTTCTTTTGAGTCTGTTTCTGCCTTGGAGCCAGTTACACCAGAAGATTTGAATGGAACAGCAGTGATTTTCACACTCTTGTGTTTGTATCTGCCATGTGCTCAGTTGTGCCAGAAATTCTAAATGAGATGACAGTATTTGATAAGAACTCTGTCTTTTCTGTGCCTTGAAATTATTGCATTGACCTAAGTTTTTCAAAACCTTTTTGAACACTGCGGTGAAAACAAAGAGGGAGGAATTCCTCGGGATTTGCAAAACTTTGATCAAATTGAGAGAAAGAGAGGCATGCTAAGCCCTTAATGAATGAAATCATGCTTGTTAGTGTGAGTACTGAGAAGGACCCTAGCTTTGATCCAGATTGGTCCTACACTGTCTTCAGCGCGAGCGATTTGTCGCTTTCTTAAAAACTTTCAAAAAATGTTTTGCGCGGTCCTGCGAAGACATGTGTGGAATCGCTCTTGAGATTGTGCAGCTTAGGATCGCTCTCAGCCTCGAGACTCAACCCTCACTTTCAAACCTTGAACTGGGATTCAGAATGTTCAACGGTCAACTACAATGTGAGGCCTGTGTGGCCAGATTTGAAGCAGCCCTCGAACAAGAGGCACCAAAGTCAAATCAAAGAGATCATCAGAAGAAGTTGCGAAGCTAGATCAGAAGCACCCCTCGAACTAGGGGCAAAAATATCCAATGTGCTCGAAGAGCCGAAGATGGATCCTTTTCCGAATCAATACAACAGCCACTCTCCTGGATACAGAGGGCTTCAATCTCAAAACCATTTGGCATGGACTTGTTACACTTTTACCCTTTGAGAGGCTCGCTGGGCCGAAAACCCGGAAGGGCGACCCAGGCAAAAGTTAGAGCGAAGAAAAGAATGAAAAAAAAGAAAAAAAAGAAAAAATGCAAAGATACAAAATGCAAAAAAGAAGAGAAAAGAAAATGCAAAAAAAAAAAGAAGAAAAAAAGAATGAAGAAGAATAGAAAAAAAAAGAAAAGAAAGAAAACAAAGCTCGCAAGGTCGAAAACCTGCAACAGGCGCCTTGGCAAAAGTTAGAGCATAAAAAGGAGAGGTTAATACCCGAGTGTACCTTAACCCCGAACTACGTAAGGCTTGATTCCCATGTTTGGGATACGTAGGCAACTTCACTCTGAAGTCCAGCCCTAAAACACTTCAAATTCAGTTGTGTCCATGAAATGGTTTTGATCATCTTTGCCTTCTCTGTATCCGAGAGTTCGGTTGTGATCGTCACTCTGAAGGATTGATTTCAATACGCTGCGATGCTATCCAAACAAGGGGCAACTTTCCGTTGCCATTCAAAATGTCGCGGTGTCACTTCAAACAAGGGGCAACTTTCCGTTGCCATACAGTGTCCTTCAGACAAGGGGCAATTTTCCATTGCTATGGGTCCGAGGTTGTGCATCTCGAGAGTTGGTTCCGTGCTTGTTGAGCATTGGCCCTTTGCAAAAAAATAGTTTTTGAGATTTTTTTACTGAGGTTGACTAATTCTCTCGAAAATTATTCCATCTTTTCCAAAAACTGGACCATTTTCTTGGACCCAAAAAAGGAAAATTTTCAGTGCTCATAGCCTGACTTGCATGATTTCAAATCAAAAATCGAATAAGCATGTTAATCTAACTTTCATGTTGGTCAAAATTGTTTTAAAACCAAAAAATGGTCAAAATGATGAACTAGGGGCACAGTTGAGTCAGGTGTTCTGTCTTTTCCCCATCATCAACATACTTGCCAAGAAGGGCACTCCACCTGCCAGAAGAGGGCACAACTGAAGTCAACAACAAAGGGCTGAAAGCTCTCTCGTCCTCCAAGCAACGAGGTATCAAGCCATGTGCGAAGCATAAATTGGAATGGGGCGAGATGTTCCACTTCCTCATCTGGACAGATCTAACCACGTCCAAACTCCCCAGCAAGGCATCATCAACCGATGTTAGCTGCAGATTTGCTACACACCCAGTTGTGGCACAACCCCTCTGTGGGGGAAGTTCATTGTTGTGAGCAGAAGAAAGAGAATCTAGCAGAATGCTAGGGGCAAGAGCCCGTAACTTCTTGTCTATCCATCAACCATCCAGGGGAGGGATTGAAAAATGAGAGATTGAAGAATAGAGAGATGTGCGATGAGAGAAAAAGTGAGAAAAGGGCTTTTTCAGAAAAACAGAGCTTGAGGGCCGAGTGATGTGAGAATCACAAATGAGAAAGGGTGGGAAAACACTACCCGGTGAAACAGGCTCCCTGTGCACGTCTGAGTGTCGTGTCGTTTGTTTTATCTCGATTCTTGTTTTGGGTCGTTTCGAGTGTCACTCGATGTGTCTAGGTTATGAGTCTTTTATTTCCTTGTTGAGTTGTTTTGCTGTGTTCAGTCGTAGGCTCAATACCTGGTCGAGAACTCATCTCTCAATTTCGAAAATCAAATCATCTTGTGCTCAGAGTGCTGTGCCATTCTCCACATTTGTGCAAAACAGATTCGTTCTTTCATAAAACCGCAGGGCCCACCCCCGATAAGTGTGAACAGTAAAACCAGGACCTATTTGAAGCTATGTGGTTCCGGACTGCAAAGTAAAAGCAAAAGAGGAAAACGTCGGGTATCTGAGTTTGTTTCAACTTCAGTAAGTTCCGAGACTACATCCCGTGTGTACCTCTTCAGGCCTTGCCAATGCTCCGAAGTATGAGTGTACCTCTACCTCAAACTCAAGATCAAGTCTGCTTCAAGCCAGAATAGTGTATCAATTACACTCTCATTCTCATTTTGTGTATCAATCACACTTCATTCACTTTGAGTATCTATCACACACGTTCATTTGCTTCATTCAGTGTATCTAACACACTTTAGTTGCCTTAGTGTATCAATCACACTTCATTCATTTTGTGTATCTATCGCATACATTCCCATTTTGTGTATCTACCACACACATTCCCATTTTGTGTATCTACCACACACATTCTCATTTTGTGTATCTACTACACACATTTTCATTTTGTGTATCTATCACGCACATATTCACTTTTGTGTATCTATTACACTCTCACTCAGTGTATCAATCACACTTCACTCACTTTGTGTATCTGTCACACCATTCTTCTCTTCATATCACATGTTTGCTTTGTGTATCAATCACACTCTATTTGCTTCATGTATCTGTCACATGTTTATTTAGTGTATCAATCACACTTCTCTCATTTTGTGTATCAATCACACACATTCTCATTTTATGTATCTATCACACCCATTCTCACTTCAGTGTATCAATCACACATTTCATTTCATTTAGTGTATCAATCACACACTTCATTTGCATTCAGTGTATCAATCACACACTTCATTTGCATTCAGTGTATCAATCACACACTTCATTTATTCAGTGTATCAATCACACATTTCATTTCATTTAGTGTATCAATCACACACTTCATTTGCATTCAGTGTATCAATCACACACTTCATTTCATTTAGTGTATCAATCACACACTTCATTTGCATTCAGTGTATCAATCACACACTTCATTTGCATTCAGTGTATCAATCACACACTTCATTTCATTTAGTGTATCAATCACACACTTCATTTATTCAGTGTATCAATCACACACTTCATTTCATTTAGTGTATCGATCACACACTTCATTTGCATTTAGTGTATCTATCATACTCTGTTCACTAAGTGCATCTATCACACTTCGTGTTCACATTCAGTATATCAATCATACTTGTTCACTAAGTGCATCTATCACACTTCGTGTTCACATTCAGTATATCAATCATACTTGTTCACTAAGTGCATCTATCACACTTCGTGTTCACATTCAGTATATCAATCATACTCCTGTTCACTAAGTGCATCTATCACACTTCGTGTTCACATTTAGTATATCCATCATACTTGTTCACTAAGTGCATCTATCACACTTCGTGTTCACATTTAGTATATCAATCATACCTTGTTCACTAAGTGCATCGATCACACTTCGTGTTCACCTATTGTGTATCCATCACACTTGCTCACTTAGTGCATCTATCACACTTTGTGTTTGCCTTTTGCGTATCCATCACGCTTTGCTCACTTCATTCATTTAGTGTATCTATCACACACTCGCTTTGTATCCATCACACACATTCGCTTAGTGTATCAATCACACTTTATTCATATAGTGTATCCATCACACTCTCTTCACTTTGGTGTATCCATCACACATGTTTGTCCACTTAGTGTATCCATCACACTTCGTTCACTTTTGTGTATCTAACGCACATATTCGTGAGAATTGCATAATTCTCTTACATCCTTTCTACATGAGATGTAGTTTGGTTCATGTCTACTTGCTTACATAGCATTCGCTTAAAATGTTGCATTTATAATTGCTTCATTACAGCATCCTTTGCATGATCATAAGTTATGCACTTGCATTGTGCATCACTTTGCATCCTGCCCCTGAACTACGCTGGTTTGATTCCTTGCAAAGGGATACGTAGGCAGCCTGCGGGCACAACCATTTATGCATCTATATTTTGTTTGTCCAAGTCTTCGGCCTTGTCAAAAATGGGTCGTCTCTGGGCTTTAACATTCACTCCCGTCATTGCTATGACTTTCGAGTTCTGTCAAAGAGGGGCAACCCTAATTACGAGTTTTCTCTCTCTCAACTCACCTTCTCTCCTAGGTTTGATCTAGTTAGGGTGTGTTTTTACCCTAGTTGCTTTACAAATAAGATAGAGGAGAGTGAGGGCTTTCATTTAATCTGAACAGTTATTGATTTGGAGCACTTTGGAGTTTGGGCTATCATCTCTGTCTTCATCTTTTTAGGTTCTTGATTCGAGGTAGGGATTTCCTACTCCATTTATACGTTTTAATCCTAAGTGTTGGTATTTTGGTATGTGGGGGTAGTTTGGTAATTTTGGGAGAAACCTTAGGGTTTTGGCTTAGATTAATTTGTATAATTAATTTAAGGGAAAAATGTGGAATTAGGTTTAATTCATGTAGTTGGGGAAATTATGAGATTAATGATATAGTTGGGTAGTTTAAATACTTACCTACGAGAATGTCGAATTTACATTCACTGTTATATTTATTTCTTGTTTAGAAATAACTGTTTTGGGCTATCGGTGGAGGATAGCCATTGATTGTTGTAGACCTTGCATGTGGCTTAGGTATAACTGGAATTATGTCACTCATGATGACTGTTGAATTAATACAGAACATTACTTGTATTGATTATGTGTTGTATATGGCAATTGTGTGTTTCATTGCATATGCATTTCATTTGGAGGAGATAGGGGATGAACTCCACGGTTTAGGGGAAGATAGGGGATGGACCTCTAAACCGAATTTGTTGGGAGGAGATAGGGGATGGACTCCAGTAGCATCACTCATATGTGTGCTTATTGAAAATAGCAATATTGCTATTTGTTGTGGATATGATGCATCATTATAATGTGTATCAATTGGAAGTATGGAAGTGTTGTGATTTGAGCTTTAGTCTCATTTATTTTGTGACATCTGAATCACTATTATAGTTGGCCAGGTTCTGAGCCATAATGATATAATTTGAAAGTTGAATAAACATTGGAAAGTGAAAAGTGTCATAGACAATATGTCATAGACAATGTAGACATTCGTGTCATGAAATTGGAAATTGATTATCTTGTGTTAACCATGTATCGAATGCTAATACTTTAGTTAATTCTTATGCTTGGTTTAGTATTTCTCTACTGGGCTGTGGCTCACCCTATATGGGAACTTCATTTTCAGGTTCAGGTGGTTCACTACCTCCAAGGACTTAGCTTGTGAGGATTTGGACTCGAAGACTTGCTTTATTTTATTTGTTTTTATTTGAATAACTTGTAAACTTTCAAGCCTAGGGCTTTATTTGTTTTTGAGTTAGAACTCATGGAATTGTGTCCAAGTGTTTGCTTGGCAAGATGTAGCCCATAGGGCATTTATTATTTGTTTTTATTTCATGGTACTCTGATGGATGGAATAAGATACTTTATTTCCTTATAATTCCGCATGTTAATATTAAGTATTATGGGTTTATTTTTGAGGGCGTTACAAATCATCTTAAGACATGAGGTAGCGCACAAAATCACAAATTTAGCCGAATCTTAAGGCATAAAACATGGATGCAAAGCATGGTTATGATGACAAGCATGATATACTACATATGTACAAATAAGGAAAGCAAATGAAAGAACGAGATAGAATGAAGCAGGAGCGAGACATCATTACATCTTTGGAATATTACATATCTGAATAAGAGAGGAGAGGAAAAATATTATAACAAAATTAAATCCTCACAACTTTCTCTAAAACTAAAATAAATAAACAAAAACAGAAGCTATAGGGAGGCCTCGGAGACCATCAAAGACTGTTCTACTCATTGTCGAGAGGTTGCTAGGTTCTGTCCAGAAGAAAGTAGCTAGCTAGCCAAAAGATGAGCCGGCCGACTAAAAAGTTGGCTGGCTAGCCAATCAAGCCAAGCCGAAAACTCTATTTTGTTCAAACACCAAAAAAAAAAAAAAGAAGGGAAAATATGCAAGTGCCTCAACTAACCACTTCCAGTTAGCTTACAACAGGTTTATACCATGAAATTGAAGCAATAAAAGCAATATAAGGAAAAAAATGCAAGAAATACAAGAAAATGAAAAAGTGTGCAAAATTTGTCTTCTAATGAAGGATTTGATTTCTAAATTTCCTTTTGATTACCCTCAAGTTTAGGAAGTGTGTTCTCAATTCTCAATTTGAAAATTCAAAATTCTAGTTAGAATGGCGTTTTTGGGTGGTTTAACAGTGTGTGTGGGGGGGAGGGGGAGTGGGGGAGTTACAACTCTCTGTTTTTCTTTCTTTTAATAACACTCACTCTCTTTTGGATTATGGCTCACAAATTTGGCTATAACAGAATTTATGGGATGATTTTCATATATGGCAATATGGAATATCAATGTATGGAAGCTTATAGCTTAAATGTTTAATGCTTCTCTCTCTCTCTCTCTCTCTCTCTCTCTCTATTTATCTATCTCTCTTTTCTTAATTCAATCCTCTCTTCCCTCCCATTCATTCCTCTCTGATCCTCCATATAGATAATGAATGCAGGCTCAATCAAGGAGGTGGGAGACAAGGTGAAAGACAAGGTTGATGGGATGACAAGGATGGTTGAAAATGGATGCCACCTTTTGGGAAGACAATCCTCCTTTTGACAATGGACACCAAAGGAAGATCATGGAGGGGGTAAATACATATCTCGTGTATGCATATATCAAGAAACAGTTATAATGGCATGACCCACATGCATTCAATAAGAATTCTGCCGAAACTACCCTGCTTCTAGGCAAATTAGTCGGCCAGCCAATTTATTGGCTAGTTGGTCGTGGTTGACTATTTTGCACGAAACAGGATTTTTTGACAGTTCCTTTCCTCCTATTTTTACACTGTTCTTTTCTTAATTTTCGGAGAAAATATCTTATTTTGAAGTTTAAAAATAAGCCTCAAAACACTATGAAAATATTCAGAACAAAGTGCTGAAAGAAGGTTTTGAAAAAGAGTTTTGAACAGAACTTAAATACTTGGCCACAACAGGCTTAGCACTGGAAATGAAGCACAAATTCCATATTTCTCATTGAGAATTATATAAGAAACACATTCTTGTTTTCATCATCGGGTAATCAAAAGAAAGCGCCCAAGTGTTAGGGCCGGTCAAAAATGAAGCACAAATTCCATATTTCTCATTGAGAATTATATAAGAAACACATTCTTGTTTTCATCATCGGGTAATCAAAAGAAAGCGCCCAAGTGTTAGGGCCGGTCAAAAATGAGATGTCTACAGTTGCCCCTCTTTAACAGAACTCGGAGTCATTTCTTGACATAAATGAATGTCAAAGCCTAAAGACGACCCTTTTGACAAGGCCGTAAGACTTGGGCAAAAAAATAAGATTCAAATGAAATTGGTTGAACCCGAGAGTTGCCTACGTATCCCTTTGCAAGGAATCAAACCAGCATAGTTCAAAGACAGAATGCAAATGACATGCTCAAAGTGCAATTGAAAACTGAACTTACACGTTTCACGAAATTGGGTTTTTTTCTTGAAAATTCATGATGTACAATAGAGCATAACAAGCGATATAATCCAAACACACTTACATAAGATAAGGAAATGTAACCGATAAATAGTTTGAACCTACAACCTAAAACAAGAGAGGTATTAACCAAAGATGGTTTGAACTGACAACCCAAGAAAGGGATAGTATCATCATCCTGAAAATGGGCCAGCATTAATATATGGAAAAGGTTGTAATCAAATGTTGATGTGAATAGATTGTAGCCAAGTGATGCAACAGTGATAATTGTAACCATACAAATCATATGCTAATGCAATTGAAAGTTGAATTCTTTTTTTCTTTTTTGTTTTTTATTTTTGAAAATGCATGATTTGTGCAATGCAAGATGAAATATATGGTGAGGCAAGCCTCATGAAAATGATACAAAACAAAGGGATACAATCCAAACACACTCACATGAAAGGAAAAAAAAAGAAGGTTTTAATCAAACAACGAGACCTAGACCGTATCTTGATACGAAATAGGGGATTGATTTTAACCGAGTAAAAAGAAAAAGGATCTTAACCAATATACAAGACCTATACCATACCTCAATACGAAATAGGGCGATGGTTTCAACCGGGTAAAAGAGAAAGGGGTTTTAACCAATCAACTAGATCTGAACCGTACCTTAATAAGAATAGGGCGATGGTTTTAACTGAGTAAAAGAGAAAGGGGTCTTAACCAATATACAAGACCTAGACCGTACCTCAATACGAAATAAGGAGATGGTTTCAACCAGGTAAATGAGAAATGGGTCTTAACCAATATACAAGACCTAGGCCGTACCTCAATACGAAATAGGGCGATAGTTTCAACTGAGTCAAGGAGAAAAGTTGTAACCAAAAAGTTCGAAGTGATGTGAATGATTTGTAACCATGCATAACAAATGTAATAGACAGTGCAAGTGTGATGGTGAATGCAAAAACAAGAAGGATCAATGTGAGAGATACAATATGCAATGATATGATATGACGGATGCATAACAGATGAATACAAAAAAAAACAAAATCAAAATTTTCTCTTTTTGTTTTTTTTTCTGAAATTTCTCTTTTTTCTTTTTTTGATTTTCTTTCAAAATTTCCTTTTGATTTTTTTTTAATTTTTTTTTTGACAATTTCTTTTTGAATATTGTTGTTTATTTAATTTTTTGAATTTTTTTTTTGAAAGTTTATATATATACGGATACAAATGATATATAAAATACATATCACATACATATACATACACATACAAAATATATACATACAAACCATATACAAATAGGAATACATACATGTACATGCACGGTATACACAGACATACAAAAACATATATACAGATACATACACACATACAGATACATATACATATAGACACATACATATATATATATATATATGTGTGTATGTATGTGTGTGTGTGTGGTATACATATATACAAATTATATACATATGAACACATACACATACAGATACATATACGGTATACATATATACAGATTATATACATATCATATATCTCTCTTCCATGTTTTTGTCTCTCTTTCTCTCTCTCTCTCTCTCTGCCACATTCGTTTTTGTCGAGCGTCATATTTGGCGCGCAATTTCAACAATCACGGCACGCCTAACTGACAGCAGCTAGACCAGCCTCGTTTGTCAAAGATTGCCTCGACAATCCCTCTTCTCTTGGCCTCTTATTCTTCTCCAACTTCTTTTTAAATCAAGGCTTGTGAGAGAGCAGAGCAGAAACTTGCAAACTTTCCCTACCATTACTCTACTAATTTTCTCTTTGGATTCATTACTCTCCTCTGATATGGCCTCTTCTCGCCGTTCTCTCATTCTCTTCCCTGACCTTAACGATTCCCTAATCAAGAATGTTGAGGCCAGCATCTCTGAGCCTCGACAGAGTGCCCCTGCCCCTGTTCTTAGCTTCTCTACGATGTCAATCAAGCAAAAAATGGCAACACAGTCTGGCATTGATGCCAACCACTTCATATAAAGTCTTGTGTGGAGACAATGGTCGCGGTCTCCAATGTGTCCCATCGGCTGCAGAACAGGACAAGTGAGGTATATCGATTAAACGCCTAACTCTCCTTGCTCTAGCGTATTGTAGACACCCCATTTTTGACCGACCTTAAGACTCAGACGTCACCGATTGAGCGCTTGGTGATGTCGCATATTGTGCTCGTTCTGAGGTTGCGGAGTCTCGGCTGCGAGCCTTGCCTCCGGACTTTTGGACTCTTTTGTACCTTGCCTCGGTTTGCGAACCAGGTCCCGTTTTCTCTGTTTTCTCTTCCCGAAGGGAGAGAGAAGTCTCGTAGATCATCTCTCAGTGGCCGTAGGCTACGTTTCGTGGTCTTAGGCCATTTTTCCCATTTCGGAGCCCGGTTCCCGATTTTCGGAGCCGTCGACCGTGTGCCTCGGTTCAGGACCGCTTAACCACCTCCGTTTGCTCCGATTTTTGGCATACATCTTATTTCCTCCCTTTTGAGGGACACTGTGGTCCGAGAGACCAACTTCGTGGTTGAACACCACCTCTAGTGCTTAACAGTCAGTTTTCGGGGCCCCAGGCTGCGTGTTTCGGCCCCCGAACCTTCGATTTACATCAGTTTGAGTTCTTTTTTGGCAGGGACCTTATTTTCATTGTTATGAAGGTCGTAGAAGGGTGGGAGGCCAGCAATTGTTCTGAGGACCAGCTTTATTCCTTCAACGCTCTCCGTCGCCCGTTTTTCTCGCTAGAAAGCTGATGTTGACCACCCCCGGGCCACTTTTTTGGGCCATCAACCACATATTTGTGTTGTACACACCTGGGAGGCCACCAATATGGCATGGCCGGCCATTAACCCTTCCTGACCCTTTTGAACCCCTCTGAAAAGTTGGGTTTTCTCTCTCCTGGTTCACTTTTTCAGGGTTTCAACCACATAGCTGTGTTGTGCACACATGGGAGGCCACCAATATGGGTGGCCAGCCAGCTTTCTCTACTTGACCTTTTTTGACCCTAGCCGGCCGGCCAAGGGAGGTGGCCGGCCGGCCACCTGAGCTCCCAGAAACTGGCCGTCCATGCTCCCCACACCAGGTTCCTTACAGATACACCCTCATTTCCCCCCCAGATTTTGTATCCGAGGGGGGAACTTTTGGAGGGGAAATTTAAATTTGAATCTCCCCCCCTTTTCTCCACTCCTTTGCCTATATAACCAGCACCCCCAGCTGTGTTTTGGGGGTTACAAAAAATTGTTCTATGGCTCTTGCATTCAATCTCTCTCCCTCTCTATTCCAAGCATCAAAACCCCTCAAGTCCTACACCATTTCTACTCCATCTCCAAGCCAACCAATCCACACCCCATTCCAGCAGCTTGGAGGCTCTTTCCAGAGGCTAGGAACACCACTTCTTGGACCAAGAGGCTGCTGAAGTTTGGTTCTACAAGGATGAGTCCCATTTTCCCTCTTTTGTGCACTATTTTGATCTATAGCCTAGATCCTTGTGCTTACATTTTTGGGCTCTGACCCTAACTGGAAATAGTCTTATTTTGAGCACTTTTCCATGTTTGATTAAGGGTCTTTCCCTGTTTGAGGCTTCCTTCTTACTCTTTGTGTTTAAACCCTCTTTTAGGCCTATTTTTGCATAGTATTTTAGGCTTATTTGTGATCTGTTTTGGACTTGGTCATAAACTGTAAAGTGGCTTTTTTTGAGTCCCTCTTCAACTTTGTTGAAGGGCTCTCCTCCGTTTGAGGACAGCTACTACCACTTGCCTCTTTACCCCTCTTTTAGGCCCTTTTCTTGCATGATAGTTTAGCCTTACTTGTGTTCACTTTCGTGGCTTGATGTAAACTGTAAAATGCAATGTTTTGAGCCCCTCTTCAACTTTGTTGAAGGGCTCTTTTCCATTTGGGGCCGGCTGCTGTCCCTTGCCTCTATTCTCTCTTTTAGGGCCTTCTCTTGCATGTTGTCTTAGCCTTATTTGTGTTCATTTTTTAGACTTGTTGTGAACTTAAAAAAGGCTTTTTTTGACATCATATTCATGTTTTATTAAGGTTCCATTTTTGTTTGAGGTCATATGCTATCTTGTATGCTTGGTTGCCTCCCATTTTGAGCCTTATATCCTAGCCCTTGTTGCATACTTTGGTTGGCCTTCTAGCCACTGAAATCCAGTGGATTTTCAATGGCTTGGCCACTATTTTGAGCTTCCAAATCAGAGGGGGGTGACCCCCTCTCACCTTGACTTGTTTGGTGGTAATTTTGGCCTTCCAAAGTGACCCCATCTTGCATGCTTCTTAATCACATTCTAGGGTCAATTTGTTGAGTTTTGGGACTATCATATTTGATTTTCAGAGTTGGTTTGGGGCTGCCACATGTTCATCTTGTATGTGCTTAAGAATCCCTTTGTATGCCCTCTAAAGAAACTCCTCATTTGTGCATGTGTTAGCTTCATTTCAGTGGTTATTTGGGCATGTTTTGGCATGATTCATTCACTGATTTTTGCTGGTTTGGTGATATTCCACTTCCTTCTTACACTTGCCATGTAAACCATGTTTGTTGGTCAAATTTGCATGCTATTTTAAGCCATCCTGCTAGCACCTTTTGGCCATACTTTAAACTGGAAAAGTTCATGTTTTGGGACTGCCTTGACTCTATCTTCATGCTTCATTTTCAAATAATGCATGCTTCGTATAGCTATAAGTCATTCCATGTGCCTAATTTTGAGTTTCGGGTCTCATCTCATGCACCGGGTGCCATATTGCCATGTTTCGGGGCTGTTTAGCATCATATTTTAGTGCTGAAATTCACTTGTTTGTATGTCATATTCCATGCCTTGCCATGCTTTGGTAGAGTGGCATTCGTGCCTTAGGATCGGTCCTCAGTTTGCGTACATGTGTGCACGCATCTCGAGTGTCTCATTTCCATCTTATGGCCTCCTATGTGAGTGTGGTTGAGGTCCACTTGTGTTGGTATAAGTCCATTATGCATTGTGTATGCCATTTCATTTCATAGCATTGGGTATGCTAGGTTGTATGTTAGCGCATTGTGTATGCCATGTTACCTCGTGCATCGTGTATGCCATTTCATAGCATTGTGCATGTTAGGTTGTATCTTAGTTGCATTCATGCATGTCATGCATATTGCATTGTGTTTGGGATAGGAGTTGGCCCGAGCATGGGAAACGAGATACGTTTCGTACTCCGAGTGACGGAACGTGTCTCAATTCCCAGTCACTGACACTCCAGATTATCCATGATGGAGTCTCGGTCTTGTTTTGTTTATATGTGCATTCATCCCATATTGAGTCGTGCAAATCGACTCCTCGGCCATCATGCATCGATATGCGTGATTAGTGGCACGAGGATCGAGGACTACGCTCCCTAAAGAGTAGTCAAGCATACATATGTGAAAATACATTGCCATGCCCCTTTCCTGCTCTCTGTTACAGTAAATCAGAAACCGGCAATCTTTTGGGGCTTCGCGCAACATTCCGGACTTAATTATAAACAGAGGCTAATTGGGGCGTCGCAATGGATTTCCGCGCCAAGCAACCCGAGCATGCATCATTCATCATTTGGAACAGAGCTGAGGCAGTCCATGGATTTGCGTGTTATTTATTTCATTCCTTAGTTAATTTGTTGATTAATTAGGAATTTTGTACTTATTCGGACTGTAAACTATTCATTTGGGACTGTATATTATTTATTCGGACCCTCCGAGCGAGGGCACAATTGTAATAAGTGTGCGTGTGTGTGATGTATGTCTTCCAACCCCACGTCTTTCTCTCTTTTATTTACCAGCTTATGATGGTTAGATTAGGGCATGTTTCAATTAGCACACAGTATGATAGCATGTTTGCATTCATTCATCTGTTTTGCATACACCGGGCTCGGCGCATCATACTAACTGCATTGTATTTCAATTCCGAGTTGAATACTTGTTAGTTATAGCATTTCACATGCCATCTTTAGAATAGCCGAGCTTGCTATAGTTGCATTTTTGCAAGTGTTGCATTAGGCATCTCTGTATAGTTAGGATCATGCATGGATTTCTAACATAGCTTTTGTTTTGGCTTGGAGTACTCGGTAAGTTTTATGCTTTAGCATCCTTGCATGAGTGTGAGTGACTGTCATGATAGCATGCTTACCATGAGGCTATTTGCTTATGTGATATAACTGCCTGAATGCCTGTGGGTGAAGGTTGGGTTATTTGGATTGGAACAATGCATTGACTGTGAGTTTTAAGCCCACTAGATAGTGGCAAAATCATCTTTTCTAAGCCCACCTGAGGGTGGCAAAATCTGCATTTTAAGCCTACTTGCGAGTAGCAAACCATCTTTCAAAAACAAACATGAAATGTTTTGTTCCAATTCAGGCGACCCGGTCTATACTTGTATGCTGTGCGCATCACGTAGTAAATCTAGGCTAATAACCGGAATAAGAGCACACAATGTTTTCAAAACTAGATATCATGTTTAGTAGAGGCCGATCTTTGATCGGGTGAGTGGGGGTGCTCACGAAGTGACCTTCCCCAATCGTACCCAAGTTCCCGAGCCGAGGCAACTTTGGTGATGACGGACACGTGGCCTTAGACAACGAGTCAGGGTTTCCTAAATTTCCCAAAAACAAAATATTTAGGTGGCGACTCTGTATCTGGCAAAGCAGTCTATGTTTGACACTTCTTTTCTAAAAATCTGTTTTTTCAAAACGATTTGCCGGATTTGGACTCTTTGGTTCAGATTAAGAACTGTGACATTGAGTCCTGAACTATAGTGAGCCCAAAATGAACAGAACGGGACTCAACCCTCCCGGGGCATTCGGGGACGTCTACACGTATGTAGAAGAATGCTTAAGAAGAGATCAACAATTTGAAGAAGCAAACCAAAGAGCTGAAACAACAGGTGACCTCTGCGGCTTGATTCAGAGGTCCTTCGTATTCCTCATTTGACGGTCGGCGGGAAGTAATTTCTTTCGGAAGCTCTGCCAATACCGAGGCAAAGTCTTCAAAGGCCTCTTAAGAGTAATGCTATGCGAGGCAATAGAGTCAAGCGACGAAGTTTTCTGCGAATGAAGTCGGTTTGTAATCTTCTCTGCCAGGCTGCTGCCAGAATTCGAGAAAGAAGTCCCCTTTTTGTTTTTTGTATTTTAATTTTTTTCCTTTTTGTTCTTTTTTCTTTTTTTCATTTTCTATTTGTGCTTCAGGATGAGCACCAATGCTTCAGATTTTTCTTTTGTTATTTTTGAAATTTTCTTCTCTTTTCTTTTTTTGTAATGTTGATCGGGGGTTTCACCCTAAATTTTCAATAAAATGAGTTTCGTTGTTTACACATCATGGCATGAATGGCACAACACTTGAACATGAAAAACATTTTGTTTTGAATTTGAATATGAGAATGATTACATTTTAATAAACTCTGAATTGGACATTTAGCCCTCAATTGACTAGAAATCAAAAAAAATGACTCAATGAAAGAAAAACAAAGCAAAAGCAATCCAAACACACCTATTTACACTTGCTAGAATGAAAGACGCTCAAAACAAAACTCTAAAAGACAAACAGTTGAGCCTACACAAATTCTATAGTTTTCCATTTTGGATTCAAAAATTGGCTGACTGGCTAATTGATTGGCCGACCAGCTGATTAGTTGTCAAACCGGCTAAAAAATTGACAGATTAGTTGATATATGAACCGCCCAGCTGAACAAACTAATGAACTAGCTAAACAAAGTTGGCTGGCTAAACAAGTGGTCAGCCGACTAAAGCATAACTAAAAACTTGGATGACCGACTAAATTGTTAGCTGGCCGGCTGAAATATGAACATGAGACTCAAGAGTGCGGGGACAAGACAGAAATCCTGACTCGACTATGCCCCTAGTTCATTGCTTTGATTTTTTCTTTGTTTTCTGCTAAAAATTTTTGATCAACATGAGAGTTAAATAAGTATGCTTGTTCCACTCTTTGTTTTGACATCATGTAAGTCAAGTTGTGAGCACTAAAAATTTTCCTTTTGATCCAAAGAATGGTCTAGGTTTTCTGAGAAAATTAGTCGACTTCATTAAAAATTATCAAAACTTGTTTTCGCAAATGGCCACTACCCGAGAAACATGGAACCAACCCTTTGAGGTGCACAATCTCAATTCCGAACTTGATTTGTTTTGCAGCTGAATCTACCATAAAGAAGATATAGAACAACTGAATCAAACGGAGATGAGCCAATAAAAAATGGATAGGATAACCGAGTCAAGTAAAGATACACCAATAAAACATGGACGAGATGAGTGAGTTGAAAATGGTTAAGGCCGAACTTCAGGATGAAGTTGCCTACGTATCCCAAAGCTAGGAATCAGACCTTACGTAGTTCCGGGGTAAGGCTCACTCAGGTATTAATACTCTCCTTTTGCGCTCTAACTCTTGCCAAAACAGCCCTTTTGGGTTTTCGACCTTATGAGCTATTTTCGTTTTTCTTTTTATATTTTTTTTCATTTTTCATTTTTCTTCTTTTTTTTTTTTTTTTTGGTTTTTTTGCTCTAACTTTTTCCTGGGTCGCCTTTTCAGGTTTTCAGGCTAGCGAGTCTCTCAAGGATAGTACTTCGTTTAGCTTGTCCATATTGATTGGTTGTGAGATCTCTAGACCATCTAAATCCATGAGAAAGGTTGTTCTTCCTGACCAAATAAACTTGATGATATAGGGACCCGTCCAATTGGGTTTGAATTTGTCCATAGGGTCGTGGATAGGAACTCAATTGTCCTTCAGCACTTAATCTCATTCTCTCAAATTCCAGGATTTGACTTTCTTGCTGGTCTCCATTGGCTAGAGAAACTACCCGATTTGAATCTTTGATCATATCCGACCTTTTTGCTCCTAGTTCAAGGGTTGCTTCCAATCTGACTATGCAAGCCTCATACTTTGGTTAATTCTTGAACTTTCTAAATCATGGTTTGAAAGCTAAAGGGTTGGGTCCCAAGGTTGAAAGTGATCCTATGTTGTACAATCTCTAAACCATTTCCCGGCATGTTTTCATAGGACCACACAAAAATATTTTTTGAACTCATTTAATAAAGTGACTAGTCACTCATACTCCTTTGAAGACAATGTAGGACCAATCTGGACCAAGCCAGGATCCTTCTCAATACCCACATGTAGATCGGCTTTTTCGCGCCCCCTTTCGGAAGCTCGAAAGAAGCCCTACAGTTCGGACTCCTGCGGTTCTGAATCTAATCTCACAAATGGAATGTGAAATTGATAAACACCAAAGAGTCCAAATCCGGCAAATCTTTTGAAAAATCGATTTTGAATCAAATTTCCAAAAATAGACTATTTTGCCAGAAACAAAGTCGCCACCTAAATATTTTTGGAAAATCTAGGAAACCCATGACTTGTGCCAAAGGCCACGTGTCCGTCATCACTAAAGTTGCCTCGGCTCGGGAACTTAGGTACGAGAGGGGAAGGTCATGAATACATTTGAGCACCCCCGTTCGCCCAATCAAAGATCGGCCTGTACTAATCATGATATGATTTTTATCAACATTATATACTCTTGTTCCGGTTATTAGACTAGCATTACTATGTAATGCACACACACACAAGGTATAGACTATGTTGCCCGAATTGGAACAATTCAATTTCATGTTTGTTTTGCAAAATTGTTTGATTTTGCCACTTAACAAAATGGGCTTAAAGTTTGTGAATTTGCCACTTGACAAAGTGAACTTAAACGTTCATTCATTGAATCATTCCAATTCAAGCAACAAGCCTTCATCCACAGGCATTCAAACAGTTATAGCACTTAAGCAATTAGCCTCATGGCAAGCATGCTAGTCATGGCAGTCACTCACACTCATGCAAGTATGCTAAAGCACTAAAAACTCACCTAGTACTCCAAGCTAAGATAAAATAAGAGAGTTAGAAAAATGCATGATTTCTAACTATACAAGATGTCCAATGCAATGCATGCAATAATGCAACTAAAATAGGCTCGGCTAATAAGCATGTCATATTAATCGATTTGATAACATGTGTTATAAGCACATATTCAAAGAAGTATTGAAATGACAATGCAGTTAGAATGATGAACCGAGCCTCGGTGCGTGCAATACAAATGAATGGATGCAAGCATGCGATATGCTAATTGAAACGTGATGTCCCTAATCTAACCATCATAAGTTGGTAAATAAAAGGGGGAAAGACGTGGGATTGGAAGACATACACATTATTACATCATTATACTCTCATGAAGAAGAGTCTGAATGAATTAAGCTAACTAGCTAACTAAGCTAAGCTAATTCTTACAAACCGAAATGAATAACTAGCTAAACTAATTAACTAATTATTACAACACTTGAATTAATTAACTAATCTAGCTAACTAAAATAATTACATCATAACTAGTTAACTACCTAACTAATTAAGTAATTACAACACAAGTGCAATTAATAATTAAACTAAACAATTAACTACTCCGTCTCGGGAAATGAGAGATGTTCATGCGCATGCATCGTTTCCACCCGAAAATGCCACTGTTTTGCTTTTGCATGCCTCTGTTTGCATAGTTGAACACCAACACTGGTGTTTACTCTGCTCTGCCTTACTAACACTTTGCTGAATTTTGCATCAGTGGTTGGCCGGCCATGAAAAGTGGCCTGCCGACCACTGATGCACATGTTCATCTTACAACAATAGAGGACAAACAAAGCATATACAGGGTATTTCAAGGGTTTATTTGCACAACTCACCCCTCATTTTCATGGGAAAATCAAAGGAGTGGCAAGCTTTGGTTCACAAACCATCAATGGATGAAATTTCATTGCATGATGACTTGTGAAACCAAGTGTGCAAGTTCAATTAATGCAATAAAATAAGACTCTAACCTCCTTCCTTTCATGAAAGATCAAGGGAAGTGGTGACCTTGAAAACTTGAATCATTTCATCACTAATGAGTATGAAATGGCTCAAGCTTCCATGTGTTTAATTAACGTCTGATTGAACACAACCAGTTATTATCTTGCTCACTTTTAAGTTCCAAGTTTTAGTTACTCATTTTACTTTACCAACCATTCTTTAACCAATTTGGTCCATTGGTGAGTTAAGTCCTCTAAAAGAGAAAGAAGTGTCAAACAAGGGATAGTTTAAGGCAAGAGAGAGATGTCATGCCGTTGATAATGAACCCCAAGAGAGGATTAAACCATTAAGCATGAACTTCAATCTCAAGCTCAAACAATCCCAAGGTATAAACAACTCTCAAAACACAAACAAAAGGTGAAGAAATGAGGGAGGTTGCAGAGATTGTGCTTGCTAAAATTAAGTGAGAAAAGCACTAAAAACAACATGCAATCAACTCAAATAAGTGGTGTCTAAAGGCCTAAAACACCAAGCTTGCGAAGACACTTCCACTATAAGCATGCAATACAAGACTCAAATGACTTAACTAACCCAAAACAGAGTTAAAACAGTCCAAATCAGAGCCTGAAACATGCTGGAATTAAGCTACAAATGGCTAGAAAAATAAGCTAACACATAGAGCTAACTAGGCTAGTAAACAAGACATAAGGAAGGAAGGCTAACCCCTCCAAATTTAAACTTGAAAACATGATTTTCACCACTGAAATTACTCTGAAATTCAGTGTTCAAAAGTCCAAAAAAAAGATGGTTTGAAAGTGGGAAACAAAGGTGGAAAGGCTTTACAAACAAGGAATAAAGAAGGGTGAGCTACCCCCCAACCTTAAATAGCCTAAACCACCAATTTCAGCCCACAAAAACAGAAATTTTTTATAGCCCAAAAACAGTCCAAAAACAATGGGAAAAGATAGAAAAACAAGTATGCAAAGCAAGGTAAAAGGGCAAGTATTATACCTATTGAAGCAAAGATCAATTCTAGGCAACAATTCAAGCCAAAACCAACTTCAAGAGCTCCAAGAAGGCTTCAAGGAATCTTAGTCCAAAGGTGATCAAATTTGATTAAGGAGGTGTGGGCAAAAGTGTAGTGTATGTAGGCTAAAGTGTAGAGAATTGTAGAGAGAGGAAAATTTTTGAGTTCAAAATTTTTTAACCTTGCTACAAGAGAGATGGGGTCTCTATATATAGAAAACATGAAATTCCCTTAAGGAGATCCAACCCTACACTTGGGAATAGATAGATGCATCTGTGCAAATAACTAGCACAGTTGGCATAAAATATTTGCAAAATACACTGGTGGTCGGTCTGCCATCAGTGGTGACTGGCCGGCCATCACTGGTGGCCGGCATGCCACATCAGTGGCCAGCAGCCCAAAAGTGATGGCCGGTAGGCCACCAGAGATTGTAGGCTGGAAAGACCAAGGCATGGTCCAAAAATGAGGCAAAAGGAATGCAGGGTTTGAAAGGCTTAAAGTTGTGGCATTCCACTGAAGACTTCGAGCACTTGGCGAGCAAACAAACTCATCATCGGGTGTGCATGCAAGGACATCCAAGTCATAAGGGCCGTCAAAAATAGGGTATCTACACCACATTAATAGCAATGATCTCATCCATTAAGGGCTTAGCACACCTCTCTTCTTCTCAGTCAATCAAATCTTACAAATCTTGAAGAACTCCTTCCTCTTTTTTTTTTTAATCAAAGTTTTCGAAAAACTTTTGAAAATTTTTGGTCAATACAATGATTTACAGGCACAGAGAAGTAGGCAAAAATAACTACATCTTCATTCAGAACTTTTTGGCTCAATAGTTAAAACAAACTTGAAAGAAAGTAAAAAGACAGACACATAAAGGATAACGATGCCTGGGTTATTACCTCGAAATCACCAAACTTAGACGTGCTACAATGACTTGAGCCTGATCCCAACTCTACAAACTTGGTGGAATCAAACTTAGACTCAACACTTAATTCAAAACTCACAAGAAAATCATTCTCAAATTGCTAGTTAAAGTGTGGGCCATCCACCACATTCAAAATAAAGCTCATGCAATCAACAGGTGATCACTCCCCAATCACAGAAATGGTCAGATATCCAACAAGTTCTATTTTTTTACACTGGTAGACTTTGTGGGATACCAAATTTTTCTGAAGCTATGGTGCTACAACGACTTAGCAAAAACAAAACAATACCCCCAATCAAAATTTCGGCAGCACTTCAACTTAATTTGTACAACTGATCATTGTATGCCCCGCCAAAAAATAATTGAACCCCACAAATTGACATGCCTAAACCATTCATCTAAATTTAAGAACCCCTGTATAGATCTCTTACAATGCACATAGTCGGAAGGAGAACAAACACCCCTATGGCGGGTAGAGTTATCATGTCCTAGCTTTGAAATGATCTAGGGTTCCACTACTTAAACAAGTGGCATCATACATCCTGAAATGGGGTAGCATCCTGTCCTAAGTTGGGAGTTGCTAGAGCTTACTATATGCACTAGGGCAGTCTTAGTTAAAAAGGGTACCTCAACAAGACACCAATATACCTACCTAATTCGGCAGATCAAGCGGTACGTGGTGATCCTGATTCCAAGGCTTGTGCTCCCACCATATTAGAGCTCATATCCGTCTATCTGCCTGAAGCCAAATAGCCATCCAGGACAACAAGTGACAAGTATGGGATTTAGGCGCACTAATGCATGAAATTCAATGAACATATAATTGAAAATAAAAATCATATTATGGAGTTCAAGTCAAGGTTTCTTAATATCTCCAACAGAGTCACCAGAAACTATAACAGTGCCCGAGGGGTACCCACGCTCGTTAATAGCTTGGACCCTCAATTTCTTTGATCTAGTCACACAAGTGCAATGTGAAACGTAGATGTGAGTCCAGATTTGGCAACTTTTATAGAAAATTCATTTTAATACAAATTCTTTGCCAGAAATGGATGACATCCCTAGATCTTAGAGTCGCCACCTAAATTAAGAAACCCATGACTCGTGCCAAGGCCACTATTCCTCATAACCAAGGATGCTTGGCTCGAAACCTTCGGCATGAGAGGGGAAGGTCATTAATTGAGCACCCTCGCTCACCCAATCACACGATCGGCCTCTACTAAGCCATGATATGATTTTTATTAACTTTATATGTTCATATTTCAATTATTTAATAAATGCTAAAATTACTATGTGAAGTAAACAAATATAGACTGTGTCAATTGTTTTGGAACAATTTGATTTCATATATTTCAAAAATGTTTTGAATAGTGCAATCACGAAAATCAATTTTATTCCAAATTAAACAACACAACTTTCACCCACTAGCCTGCATAGAGTTATATTAAATAAGCAAATAGTAGCATGGTAGGATGCTAAACATAGAAAGAAAAACACACACATGCGGGATGCTAAAGCACAAAAACTTACATATTTACTGACGTCCCACAAATAGATACAAAAACAAAGCTAGTAAACAAATGCATGATCCTATATACAATATCCTAATGCAATTCACTCATGAAATGCAACTAAAGATTCGACTTCTAATATATGACATGTGAATCATCTCAAGACATGAGGTAGCGCACAAAATCACATAATAATCAATTAAATTCACAGATGTAAATTTAGTCTAATCTTAAGACATAAAACATGAATGCAAAGCATGGATATGATAACAAGCATGATATACTACATATCTACAGATAAGGAAAGCAAATGAAAGAACGAGATAGAAAGAAGCGGGAGCGGGGAATTATTACATCTTTGGAATATTACACATCCCAATAAGGGAGGAGTGGAAAATATTATAACAAAATTGAATCCTCACAACTCTCTCTAAAACTAAAATAAATAAACAAAAACAGAAGCTACAGAGGGGCCTCGATGACTTTTCTTAATTCGATCCTCTCATTTCTCATATTCATTCATCTCTGATCCTCCATATAGATAATGAATGCAGGCACAATCAAGGAGGTGAGAGACAAGGTGGGAGACAAGGTTGATGGGATGACAAGGGTGGTTGAAAATGGATGTCACCTTTTGGGAAGAAGACAATCTTCCTTTTGACAATGGAGGCCAAAAGAAGATCATGGAGAGGGGTAGATACACATCTTGTGCATGAATATATCAAGAAACAACTGTCATGGCATGACCCATATGCATTCAACAAGAATTCTGCTGAAACTTCCCTACTTTTGGACAAATTAGCCAGCCGACCAATTTATTGCTGGGCCGGCTAAAAAGTTGGCCGGTTTGCCAAAATATTGGTCGTGGTTTACTATTTTGCATGAAATAGGATTTTTCGACAGAATTATCACCCTTTTCTCCTATTTCCACACTATTCTTTGCTCAATTTCTTGAGAAAGTATCTTATTTTGAAGTTTAAAATTAGCCTTGGAACACTATGAAAATATTCGAAACAAAGCGTGGAAAGAAGGTTTCGAAAGAGAGTTTTGAACGAAACTTAAACACATGGCCAAAACAGGCTTAGGGTTGGAAATGAAGCACAAATTCCATATTTCTTACTAAGAATTATGCGAAAAACACATTCTTGTTTTCATCAGCGAGTAATCAAAAAAAAAACGCATAAGTCTTAAGGCCGATTAAAATGGGGTGTCTACACACTCCATTGGTGATCTTGTGATGGAGAACTGAGGCTGCTTGAATGTTTATATGTTTTCAACTATCGAGCTTACCTATTTGGGAAAGTATTCCCGTTATTTGTAATCAAGGCTCTCACCTTGAAAGGTGTAAGCCCTTAGGGCATTTTTGTTGTATTTTTTTTCTTATTTCTCAAATGTCATGTGTATTGTTAAATTCTCAAATCTTACAAGTATAGTATATGAATGTAAGCTCTTATGAGAAATTCTATGAGAAAGACTTAATTCATGTGGAATGGATTCAATTGATAATATGCGGAGAATATGTAATAAAATTGATTGTATAAATGTTTATAAATTTAGGGGCGTTACACTTTGGAGCGAGTAAGGATGAGACTAGTGGTTTATTTTATTTGCAGCCAAGAGAGGCTTAAATTATCCAATTATTTCCATAGTATTCTGAGGCTCATTTTTAAACTTCAAAATCAAACATTTTCTCAAGAAATTGAGCAAAGAACAATGTAGAAATAGGAGGAAAGGACGAGAATTCAGTCAAAAAATCTTGTTTCGAGCAAAATAGTCAGCCACAACCAACTTTTTTGATTGGCCAGCCAGCCAATTCAACCAAGAAATGGGCCAGCCAGCCAATAAATTGGCGGACCGGCTAATTTTCCTAGGAGAGGACAGTTTCGGCAGAATTTTTGTTGAATGCGCGTGGGTTATGCCCATTCTAGCTATTTCTTGACAGATTCATGCACGAGATACACACCCACTCCCTCCATTATCGTCCATTAGCCTCCATTGTCAAAATGGGGATTGTTTGTTACCCCAAAAGAGAGCATCCATTTCAAACACCCTTATCACTCCATCATCCATCTCTCTCACCTTATCTCCCATCTCCTTGACTTTGGAGCCTTCCCTAATTGCTTATAGAGATAGAGAGGACCAAAATGAAAGATGAAAATGAATTGAATTAAGAGAGACAAAAGAGAGTTAGAGAAAGAAAAAGAAAAACTTTAAGTTTTGAACAAAAACTTTCATACACACTGATATACCATCTTTCAACATATCAAACCAAGCCCAAAAATTCTATTAGAGTCATAATCAAGTAGCCTTAATCCAAAAGAGTGTTCTTTGAAATTAAGAAAAACAGAGAGTTGTAACCCTCCCCTCCCGCCCCTAACAAACACTATTAAATAGCTCAAAAACACCATTCCAATAAGAATTTCGAATTTTTAACCTAAGAATTGAGAACACACTTCGTAAACTTGAGAGTGATTAAAGAAAAGTTTGGAAATCAAATATTTTACTTGGAAGGTAAATTTTGCGCCCTTTTTCATTTTCTTGTATTTCTTGCATTGTCTTTCTTCCATTGCTTTTCTTGCTTCAATTTCATATTATAAATCTGTTGTAAGCTAACTGGAAGTGGTTAGTTGAGCCACTTGTATATTTCCCATTTGTTTTTCAAGTTTCTGGAACAAAACAAAGTTTTGGCCTGGCCTTATTGGCCGGCCGACTAATCTTTTGGCCAATCGGCCATTCTTTCTTGGACAAAACCCCAGCTGCCTTCCGGTGTCGAACAGAACAATCTCCGATGATCTCCGAGGCCCCTGCAACTTTTATTTTTATTATTTTTATATTAATTAGAGAGCGTTTGTGAGGATTTAATTTTGTTGTAATATTTTATCTCTTTCCCCTATTCAGATTTGTAATATTCAAAGTTGTAATAATTCTCCATCCTGTTTCTTTTAATCCCATTCTTTATTTTGCTTTCCACATTCTGTAAATATGCATGTTATTTTGCTTGTCATCATATCTATGCTTTATGCCTTAAGATCCAGCTAAATTTGCATCCATGAGTTTAGTTGCTTATTATGTGATTTTGTGCGCTACCTCATATTTTGAGATGATACACATGTCATATATTAGAAGTCAGGTCTATAGTTGCATTTTATGAGTGAATTGCATTAAGTATATAGGATCATGCATGTTTACTAATGTTGTTTTTGTACCTATTTGCAGGATGTCAGTAAATATGTAAGTTTTTGTGCTCTAGCATCCCGCTTGTACGTGTTTTTCTACTATGTTTAGCATCCTACCATGTGGCTAATTGCTTATTTGATATAACTCTATGCATGCCAGTGGGTGAATGTTGTGTTATTTAATTTGGAGTAAAATTGATTTTCATGATTGCACTATTGAAAACCTTTTTGAAATAATGAAGTCAAATTGTATCAAAATAGACACACAGCCTATATTTGTTTGCTTCACATAATAAATTTTTAGGATTTATTAAATAATCAGAATATGAACATATGAAGTTAATAAAAATCGTATCATGATTTAGTAAAGGCCGATCTTTTGATCAGGTGAGTCGGGGTGCTCAATTAATGACTTTTCCCTTTCATACCTAAGGTTATAAGCCAAGCATCCTTGCTTACGATGAACAGTGTCCATGGCACGAGTCATAGGTTTTCTAATTCTCTCAAAATAAATATTAGGTGGCTACTCTAAGATCTAATGACGCAGTTCATTTCTAGCAATTTTTTTGCAATAAAATAGATTTTCTAAAAGTTTCCAAATCTAGACTCTCATCTACGTTTCATATTGCACTCATGAGACTAGATCCAAGAGACCGAGGGTCCGAACTGTTTAATGCGCGCTGGCACCCCCTGGGCAATGTTACAGTTTCTGGCGACTTTGTTGGGGATATTAAGAAACCTTGACTCAAACTCTATGATATGATTTTTAGTTTCAATTATATGTTCATTGCATTTCATGCATTGGTATGCCTAAGTCTCGTGCTCGTCACCTATTATCCTAGACGGCTATTCGGCTTCGGGCGGATAGACAGACATGGGTTCTAATATAGTGGGAGCACAAGCCTTGGAATCGGGATCACCACGTACCACTTGATCCATTGGATTGAGTAAGTATATCGGTGTTTTGCTGAGGTACCCTTTTTTGACTAAGATTGACCTAGTGCATATAGTAAACTCTAGCAACTTCCAAAACTAGGACAAGATGCTACCCTATTCTAGGACGTATGATGCCACTTATATGAATAGTGAAACCCTAGATCATGTCAAAGCTAAGACAAAAGAACCCTACCCTTCATAGGGGTGTTTGTTCTCTTTCTTCCTATGTGCAATGTATGGGATCTAGGGTTCTCAAATTTGATCAATAGGTCAGGCATATCATTTTGAGGGGTTGATTTCAATGTGCATAATGATCAGTGTCCAGTGTGCATAATGATCAGTTGAGCCAAAATACTACTGAAATTCTGATTGGGAGTTCCATTTTATTTTTGCTAAGTCGTTGTAGCACCATAGCTTCAAAAAAGTTTGATATCCCACAAAGTCTACCAGTGTAAATAAATAGAACTTATGGGATATCCGACCATTTCTGTGATTAGGGAGTGACCACCTGTTGATTGCACAAGCTTTATTCTGAATGTAGTGGATGGTCCACACTTTAACTAGCAATTTGAGATTGGTTTTATTCTGAGTTTTGAATTAAGTGTTGAGTCTAAGATTGATTCTACCAAGTTTGTAGAGTTGGGATTTGGCTCGAGTCATTCTAGCACATCTAAGTTTAGTGATTTCGGACATGATAACGCAGACATCACTATCCTTTTAGTGTCTGTCTTTTCTTTTACTTCAAGTTTGTTTTAACCATTGAGCCAAAAAGTTCTGACGCAATAATTTTTGCCTATTTCTCTGTACCTTTAAATCATTGCATTGACCAAAATTTTCAAAAAAAATTCCAAAACTTTGATAAAAACGAAAAGGGAGGAATTCCTCAGGATTTGAAAAAAATTGATCGACTAAGAGGAAAAGAGGTGTGTAAGCCCTCAATGGATGAGATCATTGCCATTAATGTGGGTATTGAAAAAGATCCTGGCTCAGTCTGGATTGGTTCTACACTGTCTTCATAGGAGCACGAACGATTAGTCACTTTATTAAAAGATTTGAAAAAATATTTTTGCGTGGTCCTGCGAAAGCATGCCTAAAATTGATCTTGAGATTGTACACCATAGGATCACTTTCGACCTTGAGACCCAACCCCTTAGCTTTCAAACCTAGTTTTAGAACGTTCAATAATCAACCAAAATATAGGGCTTGCATAGCCAGATGGGAAGCAGCCCTTGAACTAGAGGCAAAAAGGTCAGATATGATCAAAGAAGGCTTGCAAAGCTGGATTAGAAGCAGCCCTTGAACTAGGGGCAAAACGGTCAGATGCGATCGAAGATTCAAAACTAGATTGGTTCTCAAGCCAATGGAGACTGGAAAGAAAGTCAAATCTTGAAATTTGAGAGAAGGAGATTTATTGTTGAAAGACAATCGAGTTCCTATCTACGATACTAGAAGCAAAATTCAGACCCAATTCGACTGGTCCTTACATCATCAAGTGTATCTGTTCAAGTGTAGCAGCCATTCTCATGGATTTAGATGGCCTAGAATTTTCACAACTAATCAACATGGATAGGCTAAAAAAGTACTATCCTTGAGAGACTCGCTATGTTGAAAACCTAAAAGGATAGCTTTGGCAAAAGTTAGAGCGGGAAAAAAATAGAAAATGAAAAATGAAAAAAAAATAGAAAATGAAAAATGACAAACTGAAGAAAAGCTCGCAAGGTCGAAAACCCAGAAGGGCGCCTTACCCCGGAACGTAAGGCCTGACTCCTATCTTTGGGATACGTAGGCAGCTTCATCTTGAAGTTTGGCCCTAACCATTTTCAACTCACTTGTCTCGTCCATGTTTGATTAGTATATTTTACTTGACTCGGCTGTCTTGTCCTTGTTCAATTAGCTTATATCGGTTCAATTCAATTGTCCTATCTCTTCTTTACGGCAGATTCAGTTGTGAGACAAATCAATCTCGAGTTATCGAATTTTAGTCTGTGCATCTCAAGGGTTGATTCCATGTTGGTTGGGTAGTGGCCAGTTGCAAAAATAGATTTTGAGGACTTCTAATGAAATCGACTAATTCTCTCAAAAAATATTCTATTTTTGCAAAACCAGACCATTCCTTGGACCCAAAAAATGAAATTTTTCAGTGCTCACAGCTTGACTTACATGATTTCAAAATGGAGAGTGGAACAAGCATGTTAATTTAACTCTCATGTTGATCAAAATCTTTTTATAGAAAACAAAAAGAAAAAAAAAAGGTCAAAATAATGAACTATGGGCATAGTCGAGTCAGAAATTATGTCTTCTCCCTACACTCTCGAGTCTCATGTTGCATGTTTCAGCCGGCCGGCTAGCCATTCAGTCGGCCGCCCAACTTTTGAGTTGACTCTAGGTGTGCTTCTTGGTTGTTTCAACCAGCTGGCCACTTGTTAGTCGGCTAGCCAATTTTCCAGCTAGTTCATCAGTTCGTTTAGATAGGTTGTTCACAAATTAGCCAGCCCATCAATTTTTCAACAAGTTGGACAACTAGTCAGTCGGTCGGCCAATCAATTAGCCAATTGACCAATTTTTGAATCCAGAATGAAAACTGCAGACGTTGCATAGGCTCAATGGTTTATCTTTCAAGTTGTGTTTTAAGTCTCTTTCATTCCAGCAAGTGTAAATAGGTGTGTTTGGATTGCTTTTGCTTTATTTTCCTTTCATTGAGTCATTTTTTGATTTCTGGATAGTTGAGGGCTCAATGTCCAATTCAGAATTCATTACAATTCGATTATTCTCAAATTCAAGTTCAAAAGAAAAAAATTGTATTTCATTGCTCAAAGTGCAAAGCCATTCACACCATGATGTGCAAACAAAGAAACTCATTTTATTAAACTATAGGGTGAAACCCCAATCAACATTACAAAACAAAAAAGAAAAGAAAATTTCAAAAACAAGAAGAAAAAATCCAAAGCATTGGTGCTCCTTCCTAAGCAAAAACAGAAAATGAACAAAAAAAAAAAGGGGAAAAAGAACAAAAAGGAAAAAAAATTGAAGAAAAAAAAAAACAAAGAGAGATAACTTTTTCTCGATTTCCAACAGTAGTCCGACAGTAAAGATAACTGACTTCATTTGCAAACAGCTTCGTTGCTCGACTCTACCGACGATTGCCTCACCACATCTTCACTCTCAAGAAGCCTTTGAAAACTCTACCTTGGCATTGGCAGAGCTTTCGAAAGAAATTACTCCCTGTTGACTGTCAAAGGAAGAGTACGAAGGACCTCCAAATCGGGCGCGCAGTGGTCGCCTGCCGTTTCAGCTCCTTGTTTTGCTTCTTCAAATTACTGATCTCTGCTCAAGCATCCTTGTACATACTCTGGATCAGAGAGAGTTGTGCATTTAACCAATGTATCTCACTTGTCTTATTCTGCAGCCGGTAGGACAAATTAGAGATCGCGATCACCGTCTCTACACAGGACTTCAATGTGAAGTGGTTGGTATCAATATCAGACTACGCTACCATTGTTTGCTCAACTGACAGCACAGGAAAGTTGAGAATAGGGACAGGAGAAGTGGCACTTCATTGAGGCTAAGAGGTGACAGCCTCTGCATTCTCGATTGGGGTATCGTTAAGGTCAAGGAAGAGAGTGAGAGTACAGCGAAAAGAGACCATGCCAGGAGGAGTATAATGCCAAAGGGAGATTTGCAGAGTAATGGCAGGGGAAATTTGTAACTCTCTACTATATCTCCTCGCGAGCTGTGGTTTAAGAAGAAGCTGGAGAAGAAGAAGCGGCCAAGAAAATAGTGGTTTGTCGAGGCCATCTTTGACAAACGAGGCCGGTCCAGCTGCTATCGGTTAGGTGAGCCATGATTATTAAAATCACGCGCCAGACAAGGCACTCAAAGAAGACAAATAGGGTAGAGAGAAAGTGACAAAAATAAGGAAGGAGTGTATATTTGTATATATATATGTTTGTGTATCCATATTTGTATATATATTCGTGTCCGTATATCTATATCCGTATGTCTGTGTTCGTATACATGTATGTATATATTATGTCCGTATATGTATATATAGCTCGTATGTGTGTATGTATCTGTATATATGTATGTATCTGTATCTGTATCTGTATATATAAATATTGTGTATATATGTATATGTATGTAATACGTATTTTGTATTTTTTTTATTTCTGTATATGTATATATATGGTATGTACATTCAAAAAGAAATTTTCAGAAAATCAAAAAGAATTTACAAAAAAAAAATAAAAAAAATAAAAAGAAAATTTTGAAAACAGGAAAAAAAAAATCATTTTGTGTAGTTATTTGTTGTGTATCCATCATTTTATGTATTGTGCATCCATCCATCATTGCATATTATTTGTCTTACGTTGCCCCTTCTTTTTGCATTCACTGTCATACTTGCACCGTCTATTATATTTGTCATGCCTGGTTACAATCCATTCACACCAAAACATTTTTCATCAATTAATAACTAGCCCCCATTTTGGGTTATAGATTCAAACCACTTGATTTGTACTAGCCCTTTTTTGGGATGACGAAACTATCCATTTTCTCGGGGTGGCAATCCAAACCACCATTGGTTAATCCTCCCTTTTCTTGGGTTGTTAGTTGAAAACTATCCATCAGTTAATACCTCCCCTGTTTTGGGTTATAGGTTAAAACTACTCAACGGTTACATTCTTTCCTCCCATGTGAACGTGTTTGGATTTTATCCCTTAGTTATGCTTCATTTGCATGAGGCTTGCCTCACCACATATTGCATTGCACACATCATGCACTTTTAAAAAGAAAAAGGAAAGGAAAAAAAGTCAACTTTCAGTTATATTAGCATATCATTTGCATGGGGTCACTGTTGTATTATTTGGCTACAATCTATTCACATCAACATTTGATTATAATATTTTTGGTCAGTTAATGCTGGCCTCATTTTGGGTTGTAGCTTCAAACCACTCGATTTGTACTGGTCCTTTTTCGAGATGACGAAACTATCCCTTTCTTGGGTTGGCAGTCCAAATCACCTTTGGTTAATACTTCCCTTTTCTTAGGCTGTTAGCTGAGATTATTCATCGGTTAATACCTCCCCTATTTTGGGTTGTAGGTTAAATTATTCATCGATTACATTTCATTATCTTATGTGAATGTTTTTGGATTGTATCCCTTGTTATGCTTCATATTAAATGTTGCATCACATTGTAGATCATGAATGTTCAAAACCAAAATGGCTTCATGAAGCTTGTAAGTCCAATTTTCAAATTGTGTTTCAATTGCATATCATTTGCATTATGTCCCTAAACTACGCTGGTTTAATTCCTTGCAAGGAGATACATAGGCAACCCTCGGGTTCAACCAATTGCATTGCATTTTGTTTTTTGCCCAAGTCTTACGGCCTTGTCAAAAGGGTCATTTTTGGGCTTTGACATTCACTTACATCAAGAAAATGACTTTAAGTTCTATCAAAGAGGGCCAACTATAGACACCCCATTTTGACTGACCCTAAGACTTGGGCACTTTCTTTTGATTACTTGATGATGAAAATCAGAATGTATTTCTCGCATAATTCTCAGTAAGAAAGATGGAATTTCTGCTTCATTTCCAAATCTAAGTCTATTTTGGCCAAGTTTTCAAATCCCGTTTAAAACTTTCTTTCAAAACCTTCTTTCTGCACCTTGTTCCAAATATTTTTGTAGTGTTCCGAGGCTCACTTTTAAACTTCAAAATGAAACATTTTCTTAAGAAATTGAGCAAAAAAAGTGTGAAAATAGGAGGAAATGACGAGAATTCTGTCGAAAAATCCTATTTCAAACAAAATAGTTAGCCACAACCAACTTTTTTGGTTGGTCGGCCACTTAGTTGGCCGGCTAGCCAACTTTTTGCCTAGCCGAGCCAAGGTTTTTGGTCGGCCGACTAATTTGCCCAGGAGCAGGGCAGTTTCAGCATAATTCTTGTTGAACACGTGTGGGTCATGCTCATTCCAGTTGTTTCTTGGCAAATTCATGCACAAGATACACACTCTCCCCCTCCATCATCCTCCATTAGCCTGAATTGTCAAAAGGGGGATTTCAACCACTCTTATCACTCCATCATCCTTGTCTCTCACCTCCTTGACTTAGGACGCTTCCCCAATTGCTTATAGAGATAGAGAGGATCATAATAGAAGATGAAAGGGAATTGAATTGAGAGAGAAAATGGAGAGTTAGATAAAGAAAGAGAAAAGCTTAAGTTTTGAACAAAAACTTTCATACACACTGATATACCATCTTTCAACATATCAAACCAAGCCCAAAAATTCGGTTAGAGCTATAATCAAGTAGCCTTAATCCAAAAGAGAGTGAGTGTTCCTTGAAATTGAGAAAAACAGAGAGTTGTAACTCCCCCCCCCCCCCCCCCCCAACAAACACTGTTAAATAGCCCAAAAACACCATTCCAAGAAGAATTTTGAATTTTCAACCTGAGAATTCAGAACACACTTCCTAAGCTTGAGGGTGATCAAAGGGAAGTTTGGAAATCAAATCCTTTCCACGGAAATGTATTTTTCACACTTTTCATTTTCTTGTATTTCTTGTATTTTATTTCTTCCATTGCTTTTATTACTTCAATTTCATATTATAAACCTGTTATAAGCTAATTGGAAGTGGTTAGTTGAGCCACTTGCATATTTCCTGTTTGTTTTTTCTGATTTCTAGAACAAAACAGAGTTTTGGCCTGGCCTTCTTAGCCGGTCGGCCGACCATCCTCTCCTGGACAGAACCCCAACAGCCTCCCAGTGTCAAATAAAACAGTCTCCGACAATCTCCGAGGCCTCTGCAACTTCTGTTTTTATTGATTTTATATTTAGTAGAGAGTGTTTGTGAGAATTTTATTTTGTTGTAATATTTGTCCTCTTTCTCTCCTATTCGAATTTGTAATATTCAAAGTTATAATAATTTCCTGCCCCGCTTCTTTCTATCTCGTTCTTTATTTTGCTTTCCATATTCTATAAATATGCATGTTGTTTTTCTTGTCATCATATCCATGCTTTATGCCTTACGATCTGGCTAAATTTGCATTTGTGAGTTTAATTGCTTATTATGTGATTTTGTGTGCTACCTCATGTTTTGAGATGATTCACATGTTATATATTAGAAGTCAGGTCTGTAGTTGCATTTCATGAGTGAATTACATTAGGATCTTGTATATAAGATTATGCATGTTTACTAATTTTGTTTTTGTTCTTATTTGTGGACGTCAGTAAATATGTAAGTTTTTGTGTTTTACAATCCTGCTTGTGCGTGTGTTTCTAATATGTTTAGCATCCTACCATGCAGCTAATTGCTTATTTGATATGTATTCCAATGGGTGAAGGTTGTGTTATTTAATTTGGAATAAATTTGATTTTCATGATTGCACTATTCAAAATCTTTTCGAAATAATGAAGTCAAATTGTTCCAAAATGGACACACAGTCCATATTTGATTGCTTCACATAGTGAATTTTTAGGATTTATTAAATAATCAGAATACAAACATATGAAGTTAATAAAAATCATATCATGGTTTAGTAAAGGCCGATCTTTTGATTGGGTGAGCGATGGTGCTCAATTAATGACCTTTCCCTATCATACCTAAGGTTCTGAGCCAAGCATCCTTGGTTGCGATGAACAGTGGCCTTGGCATGAGCCACGAGTTTCCTAATTCTCCCAAAATAAATATTAGGTAGCGACTTTGAGATCTGATGACGCAGTCCATTTTTAGCAAATATTTTTGCAATAAAATGGATTTTCTAGAAGTTGTCAAATCTAGACTCTCATCTACATTTCACTTTGCACTCGTGAGACTAGATCCAAGAGACCGAGGGTCCGAACTATTTAACGCGCGTAGGTACCCCTTGAGCGATTTTACTGTTAGCTAGTTGCAAGATTTCATTTGACGCTTGGAAGGCGAGCAAATAGAGAATTCGGGTTAGGTACTAGAAAGCGACTCGCGAGCTTAAGAGCGACTAGACTAAGATCTGTCTGGTGTATCGAGTATGACATCACTTTCTGAAATAGTTACTCCATTGTAGCATGTATCCGTACTACATGTGCTTGGCGACCGAGTAATGAGTTAAGAGAATGGATCCCTACTTCCTCACCGTGTAAGTATTACATGTTATTATTGATATGACTTTCACTTTTGTACCCTTTCGTGACCTTTGACTATGTCATAATGTAAAAGGGTTGATATTCTGCTACTTTGGTATGTTGTGTTATCATGTATGATTCGGTCTTAAGAGACATCACTGGAAAAGCGATCAATCCTAAACTAAATGGTATGGGGCGAAGGGAAGGTCATCTAGTATTACATATCTATTGTATATTCACTACCACTAACTCACATCGTTTTGTATGAGAGGCACATTGAGTGTAAATGTATTGCAATTTTTGAGAGGATCAAAAATACTCTTCTGAAGGATTAGAGATGTCTTTGGATCGGTGTAATTGGATGGGTTGCGGTATATAAGACACTATTTTCATCTTCAGGTTGATGTCTCTACGCTGGCACTTTTGAGTTTCTAGTTGATGTGGAGTATAAAAAGTTTAAAGAATGCTAAATTCAAAGAAGCAATGATATTTGGACATTGGCATTATGTCCAAGAGAAATTGATAGGAATCTTATATAATTATGTTTATAGTATTATTGGAGTCTTATTTTATAATTCTATTTATGTTTTCTAGGATTTTAAGCTTAGGGGTACTTTCGTAATTTGCATAATTTCCGAATGGTTAATGCTTGAGACCCCTAAAATTGGTGACCCCCAATTGATGTGGACAAGGCATGTATGTATTTTTTTATTTTTTATTTTTTCCTCTCCCCTCTCACAGGTACGTAGGGGTTGTGGGGGTTGGGTTTTGTGAGGGTCTGTATCAAAACCCTTTCCGAATATATGTTGTGTGGATCCCCAATGGATCTTCTTATAGATCAAGTTATTTAATTAGTATTTGTTTTTTTAGCTTCTTAGTGGTCACATAGTCCATTAGCAAGTATGAGTTTGTTCGAGGTTTGGGTAAATTGAGATTGAGATAAAGATGTGGCACTGTCATGCCAATCCATGTGCGAGTGGAAGATGTTGGAAATCAGGTCGAGTTTCAGACCCGAGTTTGAGCGCCTATGGTGGTATAACCCATGACCCATGTAGTGATCTCATCAGTTTGAATTTCAAACCACCTTATCTTAGGGATAAGGATGAATAATCCACAATCTCATCTTCTGGGGAGATAGAGTTGTGGGTGGTTACATCTCTTGCATCTATACATATTACGTATAACATGATATGGGTTTTTTAACCGAATAGTTTTTTTGGAAAAGGACTTTCTCACTCTAACTTTCTACTATAGAAGAAAACCATGCCCTTGTATTGTGATGAGTGTGGGTAGTTCTCTAATAGTTCTATCCCACTGATGGGAATTGTTCGAAGATATCAATGGAGACACATGATTCACACACATAATCCATGAATTCGGTTTGAGCATAAAAGTTATGTCTGAATCCATTTATTTCCGCTGTGTATTATTTCTTGTTTTTCCTACTATTTTAATGAGTGAAAGTTTTTTTATGGTGTAGAGAGGGAAGATAGAAGAGAGGAGGCGACACTATGGGAAACGTGGAGGTGGCTTTTTGGTGGTGAGAGTTTGATGGTGGCAGTTCAGCTAATGAAATTTCAAGTTTTCATAGATGTTTTGCATTTGTATAGATGGGATGGCAATGACTATATAAATACAAGAAAAAAAAATAGGAAAGAAAGAAGGATATGTTTGGTGGTATAGGGACTAGGGAAGCGATTTACTAAAGAGTGGTGCCGCATTCCTAATACGTCAAACTATTTTGACCTCTAATGAGGTGGAAAAAAGATAATAGAGAGATAAGTATAGGTCCATTCCTTCACATGGTCCATTCCATATCATTAAAGATGTATTGAGAATGCTCAATTAAAATTTCGAAACATTTTTCTTTACAAAATAAACAATTTATCGATGTGCCACATCTTAATTGGTTGTGTGTCAACATCAAAGTAAAATTAAATAATTGGGAAAATTAATAAAGGGAAAAGACTATGGTACACACTTCTCAAAATGTGTATATCATATGCACTTTATATCTATAGAAAAAAAAAATGGTGTAACTCCATACTTTCTAAGTCATAACTAATCAAATACAAAAAAGTTATAACCAAACACAAAAAAGTCATAACTAAATAACTCAAAATAATGTTATAACTAAAAAAGAAAATTAGTTATAGCTAAAGAAGAAAATGACATAACTAAGGGTACATATAGTATGGGATGTGTATAATAAAATTCTCCATTAATAAAATATTAACCAAACCAAACCAAACCAGACGTTAAGTCTCATTAAATGAGGTCGAATTAATGAAATTGAATATATTTTTTTTTTTTAGATATAAAATTGAATAGTTAAAGTAAAAAATTAATACAATTAAAAATTAATTTTTTAAAAATAATTTGAGAAATAAAATAAAATTTACTTTAAAAGTTATAAACAACCCTACAAGTTACACCAAAGAGGCCATGCACAGCCGAAAATTTTGGTCATGTGGCAAAAGCGCAAGTGGGAGAAATATCAAAATAATTTTTTATGTGAAAAAAAAAAAGGAAGAAAAAATGCACCTCAATGTTTTAAAAATTGGACTAGTGAATTAATTGAAAAAAAAAATCGGGTAGATAGGTTACCGGTTCAACTATCAAGTTGAACTGGAATTGAACCATGACGTCATAAATATATTAAAAACTATATTTGAATAAAAATACAAGTAATAAAATTATAAATTAGAAAAAACTGAAAATGTATATTATCTTAAATCTTTCTGTTAATATTTTTTATTTTTTTTACAAAAAAATATAAAAGTATATTTTAAAATCTTATTAATTTTAATTTTGGAAGGAAACCAAATATTCACTATTTCTCTGTATGATTTTAATTCAATAATTTGATTGAAAAGAAGAGCAATATTTTGGAGGGATATAAGACCTCGTTTGGGAACATGCTTTTTTAGTAACCTTTTAGCGTTTGGGCTAAAATATGATGTAAAAAAAACTAGTATGTTTGGGATAACTTTTTAGTTTTTTATGAAAAGATGTGCAAAAAGTAAAGAAAAAATGGAATCTTTGACTTTTTAGTATAGGTTGTTGGATTCTTTAAATTTTTTTGGTGACTTTTTGACTTTTAGGCTAAAAAGTAATATTGTCAAATGAGGCCTAAGATAGGCACTCAGTCCAAAAGTCCAAATTTCAATTTTATTTGCTCAAATATCCAAGCGCCGAAACACTTTATCTAAAAAGACAAGTTCAAACAAAATAACAAAAATACATTTTCTTACATATATATCATATACGGTCCAATCCTACAGAGTCACACATACACTCTCACACTCACTATCTCTCCTCTACCTCGGACGCTGTCACTCCTTAGACACCAACACCACCGCCACCGCGCTGCCACTATGGCTATCGCCACCACCAGCTCTGTTATTGCCCTATCTCTTTTCTCGACCTCCACCTCAACTCACGTAGATTTGCAATCACGCCAGAGCCCTATACTCCCCGACCAAAATCATGATTTGTTCTGACCACCGTATAGACCTGAATCACGATCTCCGTATGATGCTGTTGATGACGATTACTCACGTCCTTGTGCAAACTACATCGCAACCAACCTAGATGCGTCCCCATGACCTAGATCTCGCCACCGCCAACATTGGAGTCGAGGTTGACTCTGACAAACTGGACTTTGCCAGACTAGTTCGATCAATTTCGGTGGAAAAGGATTTAGGGTTAGGGTACTCTGATCTCAGCAAACGAAAAGAGAGATGGAAGGAGGGAGGGCGTTGAGACAACGGTGAGGGTTTCTTCGAGGAGGAGGCGACTGTGAACTAGGGCTGCTAAAGAGAGAGAGAGATTAGGTTTGGAGAAATAAGAGATTAGCTCATCATCCAAAACCGCCAGGCCAAGGTCACCCCCCTCTCTCTCTCCCTCCCTCTCTCTCTCTCTCTTTCTTTCCAATCTCACTGACACAGATTTATCTGAGATTGTTGGCAATACAAATCTCATATCTACACCAGATCATTGTTGACCACCACCACCGCTGCACATTGTTGTCACTGCTATTGCTATCTCCATTTTGTCTTCATTCATTTCTTTAATCTTTCATATATGTCTGTGTGTGTATATATATATATATTGTATCTCAGTTATTCTTAGTTTTGGATTTGTAACGTTAAGTTATAACAATCAACGATTCACACAGTCACAAATCACACAAAGTCCAGAAAATGAATATGCTTTGTTTTTATTTTTATTTTTATAGTAGTTGTTGTTATTGATGAAACAACATGCAACATATATGGAGGAGAAATAGAGAGGCAGATGGAGAATAGATAGGAAAAAAAATTGAACACATATGGGTTGTCTAGTTATCTTCTTTAACAGATAGAATTTGGTTTGACTTGGTATTTCAATAGATAGAAAAACATTTAAAAAATGAACAAATACAATTTATTTAGGTGAAAAAATTAAACATATAATAAAATTTGGACAGATATTTGAACAGGATAACTGGAAAAAAAATTGAATAGATAAATATGAATTTGAACAAATAGTCAACAAAAAGTTAACAGATAGAAAAAAGTTAACAAATAAATTATTGGATAAAATTGAAAACAAAATGTCCTTTAAAACTGTCAATATAAGACATCATTATGTGCAATCTGAATAGCATTCTTATTGTCACAATAGAGGGTAGTGGTAATAGGATGGGGAATTTCCATATTAGTAAGAAGCCAACAAAGCCACACAAGCTCTTGAGTAATATCTGCAAGAGTATGATACTCAACCTCAGTGCTAGAATGAGCAACAAGAGTTTGCTTTTTGCTACGCCAAGCAATGAGAAAATCACCCAAGAAGAAGCAAAATCCTGTAGTAGAGCGACGGTCAATAGGATCTCCGGCCCAATCTGTATCAGAAAATGCATGTAACTGTAGAGAAAAGTGTGTTGAGTAGTGAAGACCATGGAACATAGTGCCTTTTAGATAGCGTAAAATGCGAACTAGAGCAACATAGTGCAGAGAGTGAGGAGCAGCCATGAACTGACTGACAATGTGAACAGCATAGGCAATGTCTGGACAAGTAACCGTGAGATAGACAAGACTGCCAACTAGCTGACGATATAAAGTAGCATCAGATAATAGGTGACCATCAAGAGGTGTGAGACAAATCTGAGGATCAACTGAAGTAGTAGTAGTCTTGCAATCGGTAAGACCAGCACAAGTCAAAAGATCAGAGATATACTTGGCCTGTGTTAGAAAGTAACCAGAAGAATCATGAGAAATTTTAAGCTGAGGAAATAGCTAAGCAAACCCAAATCTGTCATCTCAAACTGGTGACTGAGGAACTGTTTGAGACTAGAGATACCCACTGTGTCATCGCCAGTGATGATCATATCATCCATATAGAGAAGAAGAATAATAATACCACGCTCTATTTGACGTATAAACAAGGCAAAATCATAGGCACTAGAAGAGAAGCTAAAGTCATGAATGGTATAACTGAACTTGGCAAACCAGGCACGAGGAGCTTGTTTCAATCCATACAAAGCACGGCAAAGTTTGCAAACTTTGATAGATGGAACAGAGGAAACAGACGGAGGTTGCATATAAAGTTCCTCAGTGAGATCACCATTGAGAAAGGCATTTTTGACATCCATCTGATAAAGACTCCAATGGCAAGCAGCAGCAACTGCTAATAAGCTGTAAACTGAAGTAAGACGAGCAACAGGAGCAAATGTTTCCTCATAGTCAATCCTATACTCTTGATTGAACCCCCGGGCAACAAGACGGGCTTTGTAACGGCTTGGGTGGTGCGCCAAAGGAGGCGGCTTGGGTGGTTCGCATGGTGTATAACCATAGACGGCTTGGGTGGTTCGCATAGTGTATAACCATGCTCACCATGATATATTATGAGGAAACATTTGAATGAGTTTTGATCTTATAAACCCATTTACAACTAACAGCAGTCTTGCCAAGAGGAAGATCAACTACGTCCTAGGTATGAGTTTTATCCAAAGCCTACAGTTCATTAGTCATAGCTTGTTGCCAAAGAGGGTTAGAACAAGCCTCACGATAGAAAGTAGGTTCATGAGAGGAAAAAGCAGTGGAACCAACAATATAATCACAGAGAAGAATAGAAGGTTGTTTTACCCAAGTCAAATGACAATCTGTTGGAGGAGATGGTAGTGGGGATGAAGAAAGCTCCACAGGAGGTAATAGAGGAGGCATAGGACCATCGTCAGATACAGAAACCTTATGATTGACAGTAGGCATAAGCAGCTATGAAGGCGTTGAACCAAAATCTACATCAAATTCAAGAGACAACAAGTCTATAGAAAGATCAATAAAAAACAGAGAATAGGTGGACTGTGGTAGGTGAAACTTAGACAAAGTAGAGAACATTTTGTGTTCCCATAAAACCACATGACGAGAAATACGAAGACGCTTGGAGACTAGATCCCAACAACAATAGCCTTTATGTTCTATACCATATCCCAAAAAACAGCAAAGACGAGAACGAGGTTCTAGTTTAGTGTGTTCATGAGGTTGAAGGAGAACAAAACAAGCAGAGCCAAAAACTTTAAGACCTCGAGTAGTGTCTAGAATATGACGATGCATTCTTTCAGCGTGACCATTTTGTTGGGATGTGCCTGCACAAGAACGATGAGATTGGGTACCATGGGCCCAAAGAAAGGAAAAAAAATCAGAATCCAAGTATTTCATAGCATTATCAGAACGAAAGGTTTTAATAGTTTGAGAAAACAGAGTATGGACCATGGCAGAGAAATCATAATAAACTTGTTAAAGTTCAGACCGATTTTTGAGAATAAATATCCAAGTATAACGAGAAAAATCATCAACAAAAATCACAAAATATCTAGACCCCCCCCCCATGGTCGGGGTGGGGGAGGGTCCCCATATATCGGAATACACAAGAGCAAACGAGGTAGTAGAAATAGAATTACTTTTATTAAAAGGTAATGCAGGTTGTTTAGCAAGTTAACAAGGTAAACAATCAATATTTTCAGAACTAACACAACCTAACCGACCACTAGAAACTAAAGCTTTTAAACGACTAAAAGAGACATGTCCTAAACGACAATGCCAAAGTTGAAAAGAAGACATAGAAGTAGAAGCAGCGGAAAAGGTAACAGAAGCAGCAGTGGATAATGTAGATGGAATGCGAAGATGAAGAAGCTCGAACAGACGTCCATGCCTACGGCCTATCCCAAGGATCTGTTTCGTCTGAGGGTCCTGCACCAAACAACCATTAGCAGAAAAAGTGATGATGAGACCAAGTTCACACAATTGACCAATAGAGATAAGGTTTAATTTAAGAGTAGGAATGTAATAAACATTAGAAAGAGATACAGTGGAAGTAGAAATTTGACCAATGTGACTAACAGACATATGAAAACCATCGACAGTATATATAGAGGGAACAGAAGAGGATGATGAGATAGAAGAAAATATAGTAGAATCAGAGGTCATATGATTACAGCAGGCGGAATCAAAATACCATGAAGGATTACCTGATGTGACTGAAAGAGCAGGAGAAGGAAGAGTACCAGATTTGGCAAGCACCTGCTGGATAATGGACTCAACATCATCCATAGAAAATGATGGAGCAATAGGATCAGTAGGGTGGGGAGTGCAAGAACTCTCTGATGCAATAGCAGCAGCAGCAGGACGAGAACCATGAGCAGATTTGGACTGAGGCCCAGAACGTGAAGACCCTTTCCTGGAAGAAGAAGCAGGAGAAGTGCAAGGACAATTACTTTGGAGATGACCAGGAGCAGTCTTGTGGCAAGTCAAGCAGTCACGAACTTGGCACTGAAGTAAAGAATGATTGGCAGGTAGGCCACGGTTGCGACAATAAATGAATGAGCTAAGAGGCTGTGAAGATGAAGAACCTCGTGATGATGGCGCAGGAAGAGTAGAATCCAAAGTTGGAGTTTTGAGCATCCCAAAACGAGTTTCTTCTTATAAGAGTTCAATAATGGCTTGCTCCAAAGTCGATAAGGGCAGACGATGGAGCAAGGAAGCATGCACTGGTTCAAAGGTGCTATGAAAAGCCATAAGAAACTACAATAGTCGCTGATGATTCCTATGAATAATAAATAACTGTACATCCTCCGAATGTGCCCAAGTAGGTTCAGAAAGAGCCAACTAGTCCCAAATAGATGACATCTGGGATAAAAAAAATCATTGATGGACTAACCAGGCTCTTAGCACATGTGATGAAGAGTTTGTAGGAGTTGATATTGGTGAGCATGGCTAGTAATCTGATAGCATTCCTTCAATAAATTCCAAATTGCCTTAGCAGGAGAGACAATGGAATCATCATCCTAAAAGCGTCCAAACTGAAGGTTAATGGAAGGAACAAAAGTAGCCCAGAACCATGTGACAATCTGGTAGTTCTTCTCTTCCCATTCATCAAGACGCTCATCGAAAGCAGATGCAGTCTCTTTGTCTTCCTGGACGGGTTTAGAAAGAGCACTAGTGATAATACACCAAAGCCGCTTCCCTTTGATGAATCTAGAGAGAGCTTGGGCCCAAAGAGCATAGTTAGACCCATCAAGTGTAACAGAGACAGAATGGATGTTGTCAGAACGATCCATGATGCTCAAATAGGGCAAAAACAAAGAAGAAGGTGCTTTGTAGAGGCTAATTTTTCCAAAACAGAACACACCAGCAAATTCAAGAGGCCAAAAATAGTGGGGATATGGCTGAATAGACCAAAAATACGACCAAAAAGGCAGTGAATTGGCTGGTCAAAGTGAGTTGACCAATCTAGTCAACTAGGGCTGATGTCACAGCAGCAGCAATGATGTCAACAGGCGTAGCGCACGTTAGCAGAGAGACACATGGCACACAATAGCAGGGGAGCAATAGCGGCGTACGGAAGTAACCAGGGCTGACGTCAGCTAACGTCAGGAACACGCGGCTCATGTTAGCAGATGAGGCCGCGGCGCACAATAGCACGAGACAAGTGCAGGAGGCACGTACGGCGCATAGTATAACGAGACAACATGTAGCCAATCTTACGGCGGCGCATAGAGCGTCGGATGATGATGAATCTGGTGGTGTTGGCTTCGTTTTGAAGAGACGAAGAAACTGGTGTAGTCAAATCTGTGAAACAGAAAAAGACTAGATACGTAGAAACCAACGTGAGAATGAAGCAATTTGCTAGATAGAAAAAAAAAAGGTGATACAGAAGAAAATGAGGCTAGGAAAAAACTCTAAGCTCTGATACCATGTTATGAGAGTAGAAAGAGAAGAGAAAAGAGAACTCTTATATTCAATATATGAATGAATAGGTACACACTCCTCTATATAGGAGAGAAGATAAGTATATACAGAGAATATACCATAACAGATATTTACAAATAATATCCTAATATATCTTAATATATTATATTAACAAAAACAAATAAAAAGATTTCTTACTAAACTATTTTACAAATTGTGGACATCTCACTAACAAAAAAATATTCACTGGACCTAATACCTTAGATTCTCCTAAAGTTGGACTTTTCAACAATTATCTCTATCAAGATTTCAAGTCTCCCTCTAATAAATTTGATTGAAATAACTGAATTGAATCTTACATAGATTTTTTGAGTTTTTTTGTAAGAATTTTTTTTCTTATAAATAGGTAAAAACTTTCACAATAATTTCAAACTTTCAATGGGATTCCTCACAAGAGGAGACTCTCTGTAAAGAGACCCTTGAAAAAGAGTTTCTAATCAAAATTTTCATATGAGTTCAAAAATATAAAATAAAAAAAATAAAAAATAAAAAATAAAAAATAAAAAATAAAAAGTAAAAAGTCCAAAATTTTGATTTTCAACAACCGGATTGTTCGCCTGAACTGTGATTTGGTCAGCCAGATCATTGATTTTACCAATGCTCTCTAAATAGGCCAGCTTTTGACTTCAAACAGTTCAAAGGATATATTCGGATTGATTTTTAAAACCATGCCTCTAGCTATAAAACATTCAATAGATTCTCTCTGGTTCATAATTTAGATTGGAGAGTATTATTCAAATTCATGAGACTCATCATAAGTTTTGTTTCAATGATAAGAACCTTCACTTATATCATTTATAAAAAAATTAGATCAAATTGATAATTGTAACTTATTCAATTTATCGTATTTGTGTCTAAAAAATGAACGACAAGTAGATTTCAAATCCATTTTTTATAATAAAATATGATAAATTAAATATGTTACAATTATTGAATTGGTCTAATTATTTTTTTGTATTGATGATATATATGAAAAATTCTACAAAACAAATAATTCAGATTATCAAAAGAAAACCCGTAATAGATACCACAGGCAAACAACCTAATGCAATTATAAGAATCACACCATATTTGGTTTTGAGTTTTCAAAACAGCTTTCTAAATTTTCAATTCGTATGTCTATATTTTTAATAATTTTTAAAAATATTTTAATCAACTTAAAAAAAAATTAGATCCACTTAATCTTTAAAAAAAAATCATGAATACAACAAAATACAAAAATGTATTGAATTTTCATATTTTTTGTATTTGATGAATTTTTTTAAGTTCTGTTTTTTTACAAATATTATAGTTTTTAAGCTATTTAGAGTAAATGTATTGAAAAAATAAAAAAAATTGCTTCAAATATTAAAAAAATCACTAAAAAAAACAAAAATCTGAATTTCCTGAAACTAAACATGATGGAAAAAGACAATAAAGATATTTAAGGCCAAACACATTTTACACTAACCCACTTGTTAGGAATAACAATTGGGAAAATTACACTGACATTGTATGACATTATGTGAGTGTAAATTAATAAAAAAATTATAAATTTATTTATTAATTTTTATAATATATTTCACTTTTTTATAATTATTTTTTCCTGACCCATTGGAACCTTATTTCCCCATAACAATTTCGTGAATTCAGATAATCCAAACAGGTCCTTTTTATGTACACAAAATGTGCAAATGGTGCTTGGCCTTCTCCTTGGTGTAGAGGTCCTTTTCATGTACACAAAATGTGTAAATGGTGCTTGGCCTTCTTCTTGGTGTATGGCCTTCTTCTTGGTGTACAGAGAGGTCCTTTTCATGTACACAAAATGTGTAAATGGTGCTTGGCCTTCTTCTTGGTGTACAGAGAGAGATAGAGAGAGAGAACTTTAATTCAGAGTTGGGGATATTACCATAATTTCATAGTGAAGCAATGAACAACACTTCCCCACCTAATGATTAGGGATGTAAAAAAAATTAAAAAATCGATAAAATGGGTTGAATTGGATCAAGTCGGTTATATTTTGTCTGTTTTTTTAACAAGAATCATTTTGTACAGTTTTTAAATTTGATTTTTTTCAGTTTTCGATTTGGTATCAATTTAAGCACCTTGTGCACTAATCTAAACCGAAACCGACCGCTTCAACATATATTGTATTTATAATATATATATATATATATATAATCTAATAATATAATGATATTAATAAATATAATAAATTATTAACTTTAATTAATTAACCTTATCATCTTTATAACCTAAATTTGTAACTCTTATTATATATAATCTTAACTCTAACTCATTATTCTTGAAATCTTAGTATTTTTAAACTTTTTTTGTTTTTATTTTTGTTAATGTAAGAATTGAAATTTAATGTTTTTATATAGATTAATAATTATATTTAAAAGTAGTTAAAATTTGAAAAAATTTAAACCAATTAAACAGCACTAAGCCGAATCGTTTCAATCGGTTCGATTCGGTGCAATTTAATGGGAGAAACAGTCTATATCAATATTTAAAATAATAAAACTAACATTATCAATTTGGTATAATTTTTTCCCTAAATACTGCCAGTACTAAACCGGTTGCGGATGATTGATTAGGAGGACAGCAGTGGGGAGGACAACCCTCTCTCCTGAAATTCTTTATGACGGCTCTCCGTCCAACTATAACGAAAACGTGCCATTTATCCAACCTTGTCTCGCCACGTGTCGCCACAGCCCTGTATGTACAGCACCACTCGAAAACCAGCTGTCAAGAAAGGTTTTCTTCTACTATTTTTCATCCTGTGGCTGTAATAAGTACGAGGAATTAACCAGAAGGACATTTTTAGCTCTGCATTTTATTTGGCTCACATTTTACTTTTTTCTTTGTAGCGTGAAATGAAGCTAATATTGTCTTTTTAAGTAGGACAACAACACCGAAAACAACCTGCTTTCCATCCGAGAGTGTTTATATACGCATTAAATATATATACACCATTTAGAGATCAGGATTGGACTATCCAGTTCTGTTTGTGGGTCTATTTTTTATTCCGTTTTAATAATTTGAACTGTTAAATGTGTACAACTCGTGAGCTATTATAATTATATAAACAATTACGTTGATCGAATATGGATAGCTATTTGATCAAATTAGTTTTATATAAAAAAAAAATGAACCGTAAAAAAATAAACGGTTAACAGAAATCTGATCTGATCAAATAACTATCGATATCTGATCAACGTGATTTTTTACAAGAATATAGTACTCGACGAGTTCTACATATTGAGCAGTTCAGATTATTGACAATAAGCCCCAAAATGAGCCCAGGTCAGACTGAACAATCCCATCTTGATTTCTAATTGTAGACAAGCTAAATTTATATATATGTATATATATTTTTGATCTTTCTTCATTGTAGAAATACGAGGGTTTATATGCCCTTCATCCACACTCTCTCTCTCCCCTTAAGAAAGGTGGCTCTGCTTTATTATTTTGGGTTTTAACAGAGCAATGGCGCTAAAAACGGCTCTAGCCTGGTTTTACATCTTTGTAGTGGTTTCATCACCATTTGTGTCCAGCTCTACTCCCTGTTAATCTCTCTCTCTCTCTCTCTCATATTTTCTTGCTCTATATGCATCCATGCATACATACATACATAGGCTAAGTTTGGCACAATCATGTAACATATGTAGGATATGTGTAGCATATAGAAGCTAATTATGTTTGGCCCCCCATTTTTTTAATTTTTTTTTTATATGTATACTGTACGGGAAAGAGATACACCTTCTCGTATAATCCTGTTGACCAAGTCTGCGCTCCTCCGTACGACGTCGCTTTATCACCTGAAAACACAAACGTGAGCTAGCCGGCGGGTGTGTGCCGGAAACCTCTCCGATGCCTAAGTCAGTAAGCTTGACAAATAGACAAAAGCTCTATGAATTCAGGGAGCAAAGTTGCATTACCTCTCCAAAGGTGATATTAGTGAGCTTATATAGGTTCCGCGTGGCACAATCCTGGTAGAACTCTTATTCCTCCATGTGCAGAGTCCTTCTAGGATTACTCCTCCTTGCGTAGAGTCCTCCTTGGATTCATACTCCTGGAAGACAATGCTTATCCTCCAACACCCCCCTCACTGCTTAAACCAAGTGAGATGGTTCTTCTTATGGCCGGACTACTTCAGGACCGAAGTAACTATTAATTCGGCCCTCACTTTACTCTCCCTTACCTCGGCTTTCCCATACTAAGACCGAGCTATCCATAAGGGAGTTAAAGCCGAGCTATCTTTAGAACCACAGCTTACTTCAGTTTCTCACATGCTATAACCGAAGTAACTATCGAAGACCGAAACCTTCGTGTTACTTCACTCAACCGGAGTAGAACTAAGTCATTCCGAGACCGGGCTAACCACCACGGCTGTGTGACCGGTCTATCTTCAAAGTTACTTCTCCAAACCGGAGTAACCTTCATGGCCTTTCTACTCGGCCCTTTTCATTTCGGCTTTAAGGCCCAATACCCAGCTCGGCCTACTTCGGTTATAAATTACCCTCTCATATACCATATATTCTGCAAAATTTTATGAGTTTTTGGAGGTGTTTGGGAACTTAGTTTTTGAATTTTTTTTTGTTTTTTTCCACTACAAGGCAAATGTTTTACAAAATCAAAAAAAATAAATCCAAATAAAATATCACATCAAACCCCATAATCATTTTATTTTTTCTCTTACAAACATCACATCCAACCACAAAAAAAATCCGACTATCTTCCCAAACACAAAAGAAAATTTCTCCAATAATATCCTACAACTAAAAAAACCTATAAAAAAACCCACTTCTCAAACACCAGCTTTGTCATGTTAGGTATAAATCATTATAATTATGAATAGGGCAAATTACAAGCACCCCCTCGAGATTTGGTGAAAATACAAATTCTCCTGAGGTTTGAGAAATTACATCCCGCCCCCTGAGGTTTATATTTCCATAACAAATTACCCCTTGAGGTTTTTATTTTCATACAGATTCCCCCCTAATTTGTTATGCAAATTTGACCTTCGGGGGGCAATTTGTAATTTCTCAAACCTCAGGGGAATCTGTATTTTCACCAAACCTCGAGGGGGGTGTTTGTAATTTGCCCTTATGAATAAGGTGCACCACAAAAGATCTTATTTATGAATTATTATGATTATATAAAAATGTTTGTTTTCAGTTTTTTGAAAACATTTTTCAAAAAATTCTATTTTCTTATTTTTCGTATTTTTTTATTTTTACAGAATTTTTTTAAATATTTTAAACAATTTTTTTAATTTATAGACACACCTAACATAAATACAAAAATATAATTTTCGCGGAAAAAAAATCTTTGAAAAATTCACTAAATACCAAAAATACAAAAAAAAATGAAAATTCAGTATATTTTTCGTATATTTGTGTATTTATTAATTTTTTAAAATATTTTTTCACAAATATTTTACTTTTTAGATACATCTAAGTAAGGTGCATCTAAAAACGTTTTTAAAAAAAAAATTATTAAAATTTTAAAAATATTCACTAAAAACAAAAAAAAAATACAAAAAATAAAAAACTCAGTTTTCAGAAAATTAAATTCAGAAAATTAAAACCAAACATATTATAGTTATGCTTTTAACATTAAAATAAAAGATTGCATACTACTGTTGTTAGAAAAAATTATTATCTTTTAGGACTTTGTTACGAATTATTATGTGTGAGATCCAAAATAATCCCTCACATGGATTGTTAATGAGATTCAACGAAGATAATCCCATGAATCTGCAAGAGATAAGTATGGTTGATGCCACCCAACCGGGGTTACTGGCCGGGGACACTCCGATGATGAAGTTAGAATCTATGAACGAAGAGTATAGATCAAGAATAGTCAAGAGTGTTCTGTGTGAAGTGCAGGGGAATAGACATACCTCTTGTGTATAGGGTGTCCTCCTTTTATAGGGGATAGAAGATATTGTTTGGGCTGGGTCTATTATAGGCCTTGTTTGTGTTAGCCCCAATAAGCTAGTATATATATTTTTTGGCTCCCACAATAGTCCCAAAATTTTCGCTTTCTTTGACAAAAGAAGTAGAAGTTTTTTTGCTCTAAGTTTGTGGCATAAACAGATACTAGATCTTTGATGGATAATGCACAGTTGATGTAGGTCTTACTTCCGTACCACATTACCGAGCGATGTTGCTTAAATAAATATCAAATCCGCTAGAAAAACATTTTTGATATATATATATATATGTGAACAAAACAAATTAACAAATGCACGTATGATTGCGTGTATGAATGTATGTAGGTGTGAATGTATGATTGCTCCAAAACTATCGCTTGCTGGGAGCTGTGTAAAAAGGAGCAGGAATTTGTAACTCAAGTAATGCTTTGTAATGCTTGTGCCAAGTTGGCCGAGTATGTATGCATAGCAGAAGTGCTGAGATAATGATCGGCTGAAATGTCCCAATTGGAAAGCGAAAAATTGACTAAGATGTCCCAGTCGGCAATAAATGGCCAAGGTAACAAAATGAATGATCGGGGAAGACGAAGGTTTATTTCCTAGCCCCACGATCTTGCTGTTGAAATTGTGTGCCGATCGGATATGATTTGACCGTTGAGCAATCTTGTAACTCCCGAACTTTTCAGGTCGTTAATCCCAATATTAGGCTTGGAATTTGTAGAATTAGACTCCAAAAACGGATTCTACTACATTATCTGAGTCACATTATCAGTGGGATTTCGAATTTGTAATGGATTCTAATGGATTTATTGGGATTCCAGAATTTTTGTTAATACGCAGCTATGAACTGAGCTTGAATGTTCCAACTGACTTTCGATCAGTTGTTGATGGATGAATTTAGGGCCGAGTAGAGCGAGGTAGCGAACCACAACTGCATGAGCATGTTCGTGAAGCCATGTAACATCTACAACGACCGTCATGTTGGTTTGAATTGTGTTCGACGATGGTATGTTGAACAAATTGAGGTTGAATTATCCTAGTCTTGACCCATTACCTACCAACGACATTTATTTATTCGAAAGAAATTTGGAATTTGCTGATGAGTTGAAATTTAAGTGTGGGTTTGGTTTTGTTGACATGCCATGTAAAACGGTTGGCATATGCTAAGTGCAACGAAGTTGCCGAATCCATAAACAAAAGCGCAAGTGTTTCCGAGATAATGGCGATATAAAGTTCGACTGAGATAATAGGTTGCCGAGAGCAATAGTTACCCAGTTGCAGGTGTATGAGTGGCGTATAGGTTTTGAGCAGTGTCGTGGACGACAACATTGCTGGCCATAAGGATTTTGATACTGCTAAACTGAGATTGAAATGCCAAGTTGCCGAATTGAAAACGTTGAGTAAGTGTAAGAGTTTTGTTCAGTGAGTTAGACGATAAGCTTTAAGTCGATTAAATTATATCATCACCACATTGAACCGTCATGGAATTAGTTGCAAAATTGCCTTGGTTTTGCTTCCATTGCCGAAAAAGTAAAGGCTATGAACATGGATCAAGCACCGAGTGAAGTTTTGAAGGTCGGCAACCGTACAATGGGTGCTAAGATGTACTTGGTAGTCATCAAGACTTGGCGAGAAAGTGCAATGCTTTTCCGTACTTGGTCTACAAGTGTACGATGGCATAATTATGATAAGAGCTCATCTGTGTATTTATTCATCTTTGCTTGTGTATTTGTTTCGCCGAGGAGAGGACGGTATGACAGAGCAACTATTGGTGTGTCGATCGGAATATAGGTGAGCTCCGAAGATTGTGTAATTGAGACACAACCGGGTAAGGTAAACGACCTTGCATGGGTGAAGTTGTCATTGAACAACGGTGACATCATAATAGATGGAGGTTTCAATGGCCGGTCCACGGGAAATAGTTACCGAGTAATGCAAAGGTCCATGCATGGACGTGTCGAGCAACCATTGTCAATTGACAGTTCTATTGGTGCCGAGGAAAATGGATGAGATTATTTTCTTGGCAAGGTGGTAGCTGGCAAGTGCGGATGTGGTGCCTTCATTAAGCGTTATTGATGTGATTCAACTCTTGAATGTTGCCGAGTAAGAGTAGATGTGGTAGCCGAATCTTGAATTTGTGAGCTTATAATCATAAGGATTTTGTTTATGACTCGACAAGCTTGTTATGAGTGCCGATCAATTTCTTTCTGGAATGTAAGAGCTTTTCAATGTACTAGAACTCTTGGTCGGCAACTTCTCTGAGGTTCACGGTGTGCCGAAACATTTGGTTGGCATCTCTTTGTGTTTGGCTTGGCTAAGAACTTGGTCGACAAGACTTCTTTATGCATGCAACACGACTGTGATCTTTAGTTTTCCTAAGATTTTGGTGGGCATCAATATGAGCCATTCATGACAATTGATATTGTTTTGGGATCAACAATAACATGTTTGCTCTTTTCTTTATATGAATGAATGAGTGTATATACAAATATATGTGTATAAAGGACATTATGGACCTTTGTAATGATGGGCCACGGTGTTATATCCTCCGAGCAAAGGTGTAGGCCTGCAGTATTATATCCCTCGAACAAGGGTCGTAGGCCGCGATATTGTATCCCCCGGGCAAGGGTGTAGGCCTACGGTATTATATCCCCCGGGCAAAGGTGTAGGCCTGCGGTATGATATCCCCCGGGCAAGGGTGTAGGCCTGCGGTATTATATCCCCCAGGCAAGGGTTGTAGGCTATGGTATTGTATCCCTCGGGTAAGGGTGTAGGCCTGCGGTATTATATCCCCCGGGCAAGGGTCGTAGGCCGTGGTATTGTACTCCCTAGGGGGTCGTACTAAGGATGCCACAATTACTATATGTAGACTTGTTAATCACAAATAAGTAAAAAGTGGAAAAAAGTACACCAATGGTAGAGCATTAAAACATAGTATTGCTCCGTTGTAAGGAATTGCCAATTTATTTAAATTGTGGTTTTTTTTTTTTTTGCTTTTTGTCACGTTGTTGTCCAATGTATAGTTGTCCTATTGCTTTTGAATGACAGTTGTTATGCAGAAGAAATTCAGATTGGACAGTGGCCAACATTGCTGAGGAGTAAACTGACAGGCCAACATTGCCAAGGAGTAAGCGGAGCACAATTGTTAAAGCAGATTCCTTGCCCCATTGCTTTCGAATGAACTTTGTTATTCAGAACGAATTCATAATGATGTTGGCGGTTATATAATCGGGAAATCGCCAAATATTTTTTAGTTGTGGAAGTCGGCATTGATCAAACTCTATGTTTAGCGGCAAAAATATTTTTGAGCTGCGATGGATATTTTCTAGTCATTGAATTTGCAAAATCAGATCGAACGAATGTGTTCAGAAAGGTCCAAATAGTTTGAAACGACTGTTGGATCGTTGGAATTTGATTCCGGAAGGCGTAGTTGTAGCCAAAATGAATCTAATGGCTCAGATCAGTTGAGAATTGTGAGTGGTTGAAATCTGCAAATTTGGGGTATGGAATTTGCAAAATTAGACCGTACGGATGTGTCCGAAATGCCCCAAATAACTAGAAACGACTATTGGATCGTTGTGATTGGACCGCGAATAGTGCAGATTGCATGTTGCGGAGCCGAAAGTAAAAGAAATCTAAGTGGGACTTACCTCAATAGGCGGTATACGGCCAAGTGATGAATGTAGGATTGGCGAAGATGGATGATTGTGTCCTGGCTTCATGAATCTTCTATTGAAAATGCATGCCGATCAGACCCAATCTGACCGTTGATCTATCATGTAACGTTCCCGATTTGCCGGTTTATTGATCCTAATCTGAAACTCAAAATTTGCAAAATTGGACCTCAAAAATGGAGTCTACACGGCGAAAAGCTAGAGGGTAGGCATCCTCGAAGTTATTGGACCATCTGATTAATCGGAATGTAGTAAGATGCAACGAAGCACGTTGTGCAAAGAAGTGCATGATAAATCCTTATTTCATCATCTTCATGATGCATGTCGTGAAAGAAAGAATGTTCCATTTTTGAACTCGTGACTTTGAGGCCCTGTATCTCCTTTATTTTAAATCCAATTTTGACGCGGTCTGCCGTGTTGGACTCGTCTCAATGAGTGCTTCACACTGGTATGGTCAAAACTGGTTTTCAATAACTTTGAAAATTTTAGTTTTTTGCAAATTTGGTCCGTTTCGCAACTATCAGCGAACTTTGGTGACCTCTTGGCTCCTCAGGTTGGTGGGTTTGGACTCCTTGAGTTGACACGAATCCTTTGGTATATTTAGATGTTGATTTCGACAAGCCAAGATGCTAGTTCCATGCCAAGAGAGAACGCCGACCAATATTGCTACCGAGGATTAAATCATGAGATTCGTGCTGAAGAGGTAGGTGAATTGATATAGTGTTTGTTCCGAGAGTGTCCAATGCTGTGGAACATGTTGTCGAGATGTGACTCAAAAAGAATGACTAAATTTGTTCTCGATATCGCAGTTGAGCTGTCGAATTTGTTCTCGGCATTGTGCAACTAAATTTTGACAATCATAGGTGTTGTCTTCTCAAAATTGTAGTTGACATAGGTAAGACATGGTTTGAGTACCGAATTGACAAATAGGGGCTGAGGTTGTCGTTAAACGGCAGGTTAACGCAGAATGGTTGTCGAGTAGTGCGAAGGTCCATGTGTGGACATGCCGAGTAGCTTTCTACAAGTTGCACTGCCACTACTAGGTTGCTTAGATGCCAAGTAACAATGGGCAGCTTGGGTGAGCTGTAGTGATGCCGAGAAGGGTTGAATAGCTACCAAACAGCCTTAATGGGTTGTCGAACATCTCCATTGTCAGTTTGCCGAACAACCATTGTTAAAGAACTTGTGATTCTAGTTTTAACCCAACTAATTGGAAAGGTGAGGAACTTAAGTTGTGTGCCGAGTAAACGGCGCCAAAACACTTGGATCCCTCTCATTTATAATGTGATGACTTAGCCGAGAGCTTGGTCAGCATCACTTACGGCTGTAGTTGTAGGCACCATGATTATGTATACTTGCACCAATGAGCGTGGTGATGGAATTGTGGTGCCGAGCATCTAGAAATGGTTGAACAGTTGTGCGAATTTAACAAGGTGGTGACCGAATAACTTACGTGTGGTCAAGTAATGTGATGTAGGAAATGGGAATTTTCGAATAATGTTGCCGACTAAGTTAGCAGCTTGATAAAGTTGCCAAATAATGTTACTACTGTTGAAAAATGACTTATATAAAATTCATTTTAATAGCTGAATTAATTGTATCCACTAAAGTGCTCCACGGAAAGGTAGTGATAAAAGTTAATTCCCAATTTTTAGAGAGAGAAAGTAAAGACCCAAGTTTGGAGTCCATAGAAATTGTTAGTATAGATATATGCATGTATATTCCAAGAAAAGATGAAATTCATCAATTAGCTTGAACAGTGTGAAGTGCACTTGCATAAGTTGGTAAAGTGCCGACTAACAGCTTTAACAGCTTCGTCAAGAAAATTTCATCACTCAGTTTTAACATTTTGAAAAGATGCTCTCTTCAAGAAAAGTGAAACCCATTTGTAGAGAGACAAAATGGAGATGCAAAAGATTCACATTGAACAAAAGGCTCTATTTTGTACGCATAAACATATATATATATCCAATCCAAGAACCAATCTTAAAATAATTTTCAAAGAGCAAATAAATCAAAAGTGTTGTTAAATTTTTACTTACAATAACATGTTTGTTGTGTTCTTCGTTGATCTCGTTCAGTCGTTCCCACAGACGGCGCTAATTGTGAGATCCAAAATAATCCCTCACATGGACTGTTAATGAGATTCAACGAAGATAATCCCATGAACCTGCAAGACATAAGTATGGTTGATGCCACCTAACCAGGGTTACCGGCCGGGGACACTCCGATGATGAAGTTAGAATCTATGAATGAAGAGTATAGATCAAGAATAGTCAAGAGTGTTCTGTGTGGAGTGCAAGGGAAAAGACATACCTCTTGTGTATAGGGTGTCCTCCTTTTATAGGGGATAGAAGATATTTGTTTGGGCTGGGTTCATTATAGGCTTTGTTTGGGTTAGCCCCAATAAGTTGGTATATATATTTTTTACGCTCCCACATTATGATATAGTTTTCCAAGGGTATATGGTACCTAATTTTTAGAGGTGTGTACCAAAATTTTTTCCTTCACTTAACTGTTTTTTTTTTTTTTTCATTCACTAATATGGGTAAACTTCAAAATTTGTGTATGCAATATTACTTGTAATCCATTATCATTCATATACTAGATGAATTATGTATTATTACTTGTAATTTTCTAGTGATGAATTTCAAATTCTTGGAACACATTTAGAGTGTTTTCATTATTTATTTGGTTGTTTTTAATTGTGATTGGTTGATTTTAATAAATATATAATTCATTTAAATTTGATACTCAGGTTTGAGCTTGTCTAATGCCTTAATTTTGGTTCCTCAATAGTGGAATCTTGGCTCCACTACATACCTATACTTTAACGTCTCTTTTAACTGCATTTTTTTTGAATGGAAAATAAAAATGATATTTTAATAAATATTTAAGTCATTTAAATTTGATTTGAACCGAACATTTGACCTTATCCAATGCCTTAATTTTGTCCTGGAGTCCGAGCTCCGATACATACATACATATACTTTAACGTGTTAACATCTCTCTTAATTGCATTTTTTTTTTGAAGGGGGGACAAAAATGGCAGGAGGCGCATGGTTAATACAGGTATCAAACATTGAATGGATTTGCAAAACAAACCAAATTTTTTTTCTAATATTTTCTTTTTGTTCTTTCTTTTAGCGTCTCAAAGTTTCTACTTTAATCTCTCTCACTACAATATATAAGAATTTCAGAGATTAATTTTGATCTCTAAAAATAAAAATTTTGTTACAAAAAATATTTATGAATCAATTTCTATCGTCATGAGAATAATCGCTAAAAGGTCGTTCCGAAAAGTCAAAAAAAGACTTTTAGGAATAAAATTTTGAAAATGTCACTAATAAAATAGACTTTTAGGGACAAAATAATTTATTCTCAAAATGATTTATTTTTTTAGACAAAAATTTGATCCCAAAAAGATAATAATACATCACTAATGTCTAATTTTCGTAACTAAAATATAATAACGACACTTTTCATAATAAAAATATTTGGCTCGAAAAAATAATTTTGGTCTCTTAACCCTTAATTTTTTGCAGTGTCTCTAATATATATATATATATATATAAGTTTTGATGGTTTTCGCTTGTGATTTTCTATTCTACGAAGGGGCTTCAGAGCAGTCCAGAGAGAAGAGCAGGGAATGGGGCTTCTGATTCAGCTGTAGAAGACTCAGCAAGAGAGGTGCCAACTGGACCTGACCCTCTTCACCACAACCACAATCCTTCTAGACATTGAGTCTTCTCTCTCTCTTGAGTTACATACATATATATATATATATACACATATAAATGTGTATATTTAAGTTGTCAATGATGGATTTCTTACAAAACCGTTGTTTTACTGTTATACTGTGGGGATACATTTTTTGAATACCAACACGTGACAAAGTGACGCCGACGTGTTAGCCGAGGTGCCACGTGTCCCGTTCTTGACGCCGAGGTTATATCGGCGAGGCCGAGGTTACCTCCGAAGATATCGGAATCCGATATGAGCAGATAAGGGACAAGAGTCTTAGAATGAAGAAAGACTTCAAGATGGATAAGGATAGTATTCTTAGGGAGTCTATCCTTATCTCTTGTAGAGTTCAAAGTAAACACTGAATGGGAGTCCATAGAAGTGAGGCTTCTAGTGGGACTAGGATTGAGTAAACTATAAAAGAGAGGCACCCCCATGGGTCTAAGGTACGCAATTTATGCTTTGAGCAGTGAATTTAGCACTTGATTATCTTTGAGAGATATACTGACTTGATCGTCGGAGTGCCCCCGGGTGGAAGAACCACCGTCGGAATCTCTCTTCTCTTCTGTTGCAGGTTAGCCAGGTGTCATCTATTCTATCAGTTCTCTCCAGCTGATCACTGAGTTGGCAGTGTGATCGGAAAATTACTCACATAATTTGGCGCCGTCTGTGGGAACGATAGGAGAATAGATGGCCAGCAACGGACAGAAGGAAAAGATTGGGGACGACACTCCTGCTGGGAGTGGGACCTATTGACCTGGATGTCACACAGGAGACGAATACAACGCAGAAACTCGTGACCAGAATCACGGAGTGAAGAACGGCGGCCAAAACTAGCGACACACCAAAGAAACCAGATCGAAGTGGCTATTATAACGAAGACGACCTCCAGGTATGGAAGGGTAGATGCCTGCGGAGGGACGAAGAGATGAAGGAGATGGCAAACAAATTGGCAAACCTGCAGTCGGTTGTCAATTTCATGATGCAAAATAACGTCATGCAGCTGCCGTTCTCGCTGCAGGACACGCCGATTCCAGCAGCCAATGCCCAGAAGGGAGGACAGAGAACAATTCTCGTAGCCCCTCAGCACAACGGGAGCGAAAGACACTCTTACCGACCTTCCAAGGAGGTCGGACGAAGAGAGTCAAGAAGAGAAGAATCACGGAGGACGCATCACACAAAGGAGGCAGACCCCAAAGGACATCGGCATATTCAGGGACAGGCGCTGTGCTTCGACACAACTCATGGAGAAGGGTCGAAAAAACTCACCATAAAGCTGAAAGTAGTGCACTAAAAAGACTGAAAGCAGGAGATAGCCGAGCTCCTGGGAGGACAAAAGAGGACTTAAGAGATTACCTCAAGAGGAAGCAACAGAATACCGAAGCCGAGGTAAATTCCCCAGATAAACCGAGGACACCATTCTCGGTGGAATTGGACAGGTTTGAGGCGCCGAAGAGATTCAGTATGCCGAGATTTCAAATATACGATGGGAAGTCAGACCCCAACTTCTACATCGGATTATATTTGAACTCAATGGCACTGTATAGTGGGAACGAGCCGTTGCTCTGCAAAGTGTTCCCCTCATCCTTCAGGGAGATCGCATCAGATTGGTTCCACAAACTACCAAAAGGAAGCGTGAAGACTTGGGAAGGCCTGGCCCAGATGTTCGTGGCCAGGTTCGTGACAAACAAGCTACAGCCATTAAGGGTGGACGCACTGATGGCTCTGAAGATCAGTAAGGATGAAGGCCTTAGGGCCTATGCAAAAAGGTACTATGAGGTATTCAACCGAATACCAGAATGTAATCAAGAAGTGGCGGTCGTGTCATTCAAGAACGGCCTAAAAGACAACTGTCCACTACGGAAGTCTTTGGCAAAAACTTTGCCAAAAATGGAAGAGCTCATGGTGAGAATCGAGAAGTATACCAGAGCCGAGGAAGATACATCGAGGACTAGGGAGGTAAAGCTAGAGAAAGGAAACAGCTCGCCGAAGCGAGGCCGAGGTAACAACGGATCGAATAAGCATGAAACAGAACTGAGGGCTGCACAGGCGGTGACGACTGTGTTCCGGGTCCCAATTCACAAAGTCCTGGAACAAATTCGGAACCAACCCTATTTCAGGGCACCAGCAAGGGCACCAGGGGAATTCATGGGGAGGAACGTCGGCAGGCGCTGTGCCTACCACAATGAAGAGGGGCACACAACCGGGTTGCAGAGCCCTGAAAGCACACTTAGAAGACTTGGTAAGGCAAGGCCATCTGAGAGATCTGGTCGACGAGGCCAGAACAAGAGAAGAATAGGCAAGATTGCATCAAGCACAGCAGCTCTGCCTCCCCTGCTCCCCCAGTACGCAACCTCAGCAGGAGGACCTCGGGTAGTCAATGTGATTCACTCAAAGGTCAACGAGAACGAAATCAGAGGGGAGACCCAGAAGGTAAAACACCTACAACATGTCTATCAAGTTGGGGAGAAAAGACATCGGGCAGAATAATGCCAGGGACCAATGATAACCTTTACTGAAGCCGACCTAGAGATGGTCCAGCATCCGCATAATGATGCCTTGGTAGTATCCCTCCAGGTTGGGGAGTGCCAAGTGAAACGCATCTTGATTGACCAACGCAGCTCTTGTGACATCATGTACGTCCGATGTTATAAGGAGCTCGGCCTTCACCCGTACGACATGGAACAATCCAATGGCCCAATGGTTGGGTTCAATGGAATGCCGACATGGCCACTGGAAGCAGTAAACTTGGAGGTGCAAGCTGGCACCAGGAAGATCAAGACAGAATTCACCATCATTGACACACCCTCCCCTTACAACATTATCTTGGGAAGGCCATGTTGCATGCAATGGGGGCAGTTCCCTCAACATTGCATCAACTATTGCGATTCCCAATAGAACATGGGATAGAGGAAGTCAGGGCGATCAGCTGCAGGCGAAGAATTGCTCCATGGCAGCAATGAAATCAACCTGCAGCATACGAGAGCCAAAAAAGGCAGAAATTGAAGATGAGGACGTGGAAGTCCTAGAAGACATCGCAAGGAGCCAGCCGAGAAGAGCGAAGAGGCATTGAAGAAAATCCTCGTCCAGGATGGGGATGAAGAACGCTTCTTTCTTCTCGGCTCGGACTTAGCCGAAGAAGAGGAAAAAGAGTTGGAGGCTTTTCTGTGAGCAAATATTGAGTGTTTGCTCGAACACCTTACGAAATGCCTAGCATCAACCCCGAGGTCACTTGCCACAAACTGAATGTTGACAGGTCAGCCAAACCTGTAATTCAACGAGCCAGAATACCGACATTGACGCACGTCGAAGCGGTAGAAGAAGAAGTAGACAGACTTCTGGAGGCTAAGGCCATTAGAGAAGTTCACTACTACCCCGACATAGCTGTCCAATACAGTGGTGGTAAAGAAGAAGAACGGTAAATGGAGGTCTGTGTAGACTTTACCAGTTTAAACAAGGCCTGTCCTAAAGACAGCTTCCCTCTACCCAGATTGACCAACTAGTGGATGCCACTACTCGGGGCATGGAAGGATGAGCTTCTTGGATGCCTACAGTGGGGGTATCACCAGATAGCTATGGACCCAGCAAATGAAGAGATACTGTTTTCACTCCAAAGGGCTATTACTGCTACAGAGTGATGCCCTTTGGATTGAAAAACGCAAGAGCCACCTACCAAAAGATTGGTAACCAAGATGTTCAAGCACCTGATTGGCCCGAACAGTAGTCTACATTGACGACATGGTCGTTAAGTCCAAGGAGCCTAAGGGTCATCTCGCCGATCTAAAAGCAGTCTTTGAAATCCTAAAACATATCGGCTCCGACTCAATGCATCGAGTGTGCATTTGGAGTTGGATCTGGTAAGTTTCTAGGATACCTAGTGACCAGAAGGGGCATTGAGGCCAGCCCAAATCAGATCAAGGCCATCCTAGAGCTGAAGAGCCCGACGTCGGCAAAACAGGTGCAGATGCTACTGGAAGGGCCGCAGCCCTGAACAGGTTTATAAGCAGAAGCTCAGACAAGTGCAAACCTTTCTTCAAATTAGTGAAGAAAGCCACAAACTTTCTTTGGAAAGAGGAGTGCGAAGAAGCATTAGCCGATCTGAAGAAGTACCTGACCACAGCGCCAGTTCTTTCAAATCCAGAACCTGAAGAGGAGCTGTTCCTGTACTTAGCAGTTTCAGAACATGCGATTAGTGCAGTACTAATTCGAGAAGAAAAAGGGGAGCAAAAGGCTGTTTACTATGTAAGCAAAACCCTAACCGACACAGAAACAAGGTATCTACCCTTAGAGAAATTGGCACTGGCTCTAGTAATGGCTTCAAAGAAGTTGAACCATTACTCCAGGCCATAAAATGTGGTACTGACAGAGCATCCATTGAAGTCCCTATTGCAGCAGGGAGACTTAACAGGAAGAATAGCCAGATGGGCAGTCGCCTAGGCCAGTATGATCTGGAGTACAGGCCCAGAACTGCAATCAAAGGCCAGGTTTTGGCTGACTTCGTGGCCGAAGTTCACGCTAAGTCATCCAACATCGGGCTCCGTTGAGCCAAGACAGACAATGTCCAAACAAGCAAACAGAAGCCCAGCCAAAGGCTAAAGAATGAAGGAAAGAAGAGAAACCCGACCTTTGGCATTTACATCGGCGATTCCTTTCAACTGTTCGTTGATGGGAGTTCAAACCGACAAGGAGCGGGGGCAGGAGTAGTACTGATATCTCCAGATGGAGAAATATTTAGAACAGTCCATTCAATTGGGGTTCAAGGCCTCAAACAATAAGGCAGAATATGAAGCATTGATTGCAGGACTGAAGCTAGCAGCAGCAGTACAAGCAGATGAGGTAATAGTTTTTTGTGATTCACAATTGATAGTTAACCAGACAACGGGCGAGTTTGCAGCCCGAGATGAAAGAATGTCGGCCTACGCAAAGGGGTCATCAGGCTAGCAGCCTTATTCCAGAACTGTAGACTGCTTCAAGTCAGTTGAGATGATAACAACCATGCCGATGCATTGGCCAACCTAACTAGTGCAATACAACCAGGAAAAGCAAAAGACATAATGATTGAATACTTGTCGGGCCCGAGCATTGAACCAGTAATCACAAAACGTGAAGCAATGTGCGTAGTAGACATGGAACCAAGCTGGATGGACGCAATTGTTGCGTTCCTGAAAGAAGGAAAGCTGCCAGATGACCACAAGGAAGCACACAAGATCAGATTGAAGTCGTCAAGATTCAGTCTGACAGCAGAAGGACATCTCTACAGAAGGTCTTTCACTGGACCCCTCTTAAGGTGCGTACACCCTCTGCTGGTTGAAGATTTTTTATATGAAATTCATGAAGGAATTTATGGAAGCCACACTGGGGGCAGATCACTAGTTCACAGGGCCATTACCCAGGGGTATTGGTGACCCTACATGCAAAAAGATGCAGAAGCCTACGTGAAGAAGTGTGAACAATGCCAAAGGTTTGCACCTTTGATACACCAGCCAGCTGCTGACCTAAACCCTGTATCCAGTCCTTGGTCATTTGCCCAATGGGGAATGGATCTCGTTGGGCAATTTCCCCAAGCAACTGGGCAAAGGAAGTACCTGCTGGTAGCAATAGATTACTTCACAAAGTGGATAGAAGCAGAACCTCTTGCCAAGATCCGAGATGTGGATGTCAAGAACTTTATATGGAGAAACATCATCACCAGATTTGGGATTCCAAGAGCAATTGTTGCAGACAATGGGACACAATTTGACAGTAAGCTGATCAAAAACTTCTGTGCAAAGTTCAAGATCAAGAACTACTTTTCAACCCCAAGTTTTCCACAAAGCAATGGACAAGCAGAAGCATCCAACAAAGTAATTCTGGATGGGATAAAGAAGAGGCTGTAGGCAGCAAAAGGGAAGTGGGTAGACGAATTGCCCAATGTACTCTAGGCATATCGGACTACACCGAGAAGATCAACAGGGGAATCACCCTTTGCCATGGCTTATGGCACAGAAGCAGTCATTCCATTAGAGGTCGGCATCCCAGGGATCAGAACCCAGGGAGTTGAGAACGGACTAATGATGTACTCTTAGCCCGAGATCTGGATCTTCTAGAAGAAAGAAGAGAGAAAGCTGCAATACAGCTTGCAGCATACCAGCAACAGCTTGCTAGAGCTTATAACAAGAAGGTTAATCCAAGGGAATTTCAAGTCGGCGACCTAGTCCTGAGAAAAGTCGTCGGCAACAAGAAAGATCCCAGGGAGGGCAAGCTTGGCCCAAACTGGGAAGGACCCTACAGAATCACTTCGGTACTGGGCAATGGGGCATATCGGCTTGAAGATAATGAGGGCAAAGCATTGCCAAGATCCTGGAGCACTTGTAATTTAAAATTCTTCTATCATTAGTTGTTTCTTGTTTTTTTTACCGACGACATCAATAAAATCTTAGCAGAATTTTTCAATACTTATGACTGATAAAGATGCATAATGTGGAAGACATGAATAATAAGAACCCAAGTGGAACTCAGGTTCACATTAGGGGGCAGAGAGTTATAAATGATTGTTTAACACTTGTTGAAATTTGTAGCAATTTACAAGTTGGTTAAACCGAGATGATGTTTACCACTTGTTGAAATTTGTAGCAATTTACAAGTTGGTTAAACCGAGATAATGTTTACCACTTGTTGAAATTCTGTGTGAATTTATAAGTTGAAATTAAACCGATGTTATGTTTAAACACTTGTTGAAATTTGTAGCAATTTACAAGTTGAAGTTAAACCGATGTTATGTTTAAACACTTGTTGAAATTTGTAGCAATTTACAAGTCAAAGTTAAACCGAGATCATTGTTAACCCGGGGTATGTCACCCCGAGAAGATTGCACAAAGAAGGAAAGACTTGCAAAATATTCTAAGTATAAAATCATGCAGAAGCAGTCAAGAGAAGACAAAAGTATAAGCACTCAGAGGAGGAAAGTTGTATTAAGCATTAAATTGAAAACAAGGGCACATCGGCCATGTGAAGAAGCTTACATTGTCTAACGAAACAAAAGAGTACAAAAGACAAGAAAAGAAAAGACATGACATCAAAACTAAGATTCCCCAACATCGGCAGCAGGCTGAGTTTGGACGTCGGAGGACTGTTGAGAAGATACCTCGGCTGCCTTCTCCGCCGTGATCTCGGCATCAATTTGGGCAAGGGTCTCATCAATACTCTTATCAGCAATGAGTGAATCCGATGATGCCTTTGGAGGAATCACATCCTTGGGAACCTCCTCAACCTCCTCATCTTGAGTTAAGTCTAGGACTTGCTCATTTTGAGGAAGGGACTTGGTCACAGTGGCCTCTTTTTGTTTCCTTACCAAAACTTCCTCCTCGGCCTCATCCTCAGTATCAAATTCACTTGGAGGCGGAGTTGGAGGAAATGGCAGGGAATAGCATCAACATTCCTCAGGGAGAAGTCTTCAGGGACATCAAGTTTTTTCAGCAGAGTCATCCAAGCAAGGGAGAAACCCTTGTTGCATGCTTGCCTGACTTGCTTTTCATAAGCCTCTGTCACATCGGCCATGCCCTGAGCATACGCCTTTTCATCAGCATCTTTTATTTTGGCCTCCTTGGTGGCCAGGGCATTTTGAAACTCCCTCTGGGCCTGGGCTATTTTGTCCTCAGCCTCTTTCAGCTGGGCTTGAAGAACTTTGTTTATTGCCTCAGCGGCACCGGCTTTCTCCTCGGCCTCATCTTTCTCTTTGATCGCGACTTCGGCCTGGTCCTCCAGCATCTTCATCTTTGACTGCAGGCTCTTGTTGGTTTTCTGAAGTGTGGAGACCTCTCTCGTCTTCTCAGCAAGCTTCCCACGATTCTTAAAAGATTGCATTGAGAAAGAATGGGCATGCTGGATGGCCTGAAAAGAAACAGAAGTATCAGAAAATATTCTAAGTATGAAATAAAGCAGAAGAAAGAAAAAATACCAAGCAACAACACTTACCTGAACAGAGCATTGAAGCATGAGAGCGTAGTTTTCATACTCACTAAATTCGGCGTTTCGCTCCAGGTCGCCTGGAAGAAGCAGTGCAGTACTAAGTGCAACGCCGACATTTATATCGTCAGCACTATCACTAGCCATTACAGGCTTATCTTCCAAGGTGATTTCAGGGGCCCAGGGGGCATCTGGCTTCTTAGACCCCGAGGTCATTGCAGATGAACTCGGCCTCTTGGACTTGGTAGATTCAGAAGGAAGGGCTTCAACAGACCTCTTCGTAGGGACAGAGGCAGCCTTTTCACTTGGAGCCAGCTTGGAAATTGGCAAAGTGTCTTCAGTCTCAACCTAAGTCACTTTGGCCTTTGGTTGAGCCTTCTTAACTCTTTTCGGCTTCTGTGGAGGCAGGGCTTGTGTTGATTAAGCATCAACACCAGTTGGGATATTGGCTAAAAGATCTTTGGCCACTGGTTTTGCCCGACCCATCTCGGCTGCAAGAACAAGACGTCGACGACGTTTGCGTTGAGATGGTAGGATCAGGTATTGGGCCGAAGTAGACGGTTGTTCTGCTGGATCAGATGTTGATCCTTGGTCTGTCCGAGATGTTGATGCGGCTTGTGGAGTTGTGGCAGAGGGAGGAGATAAGCTCTTCTTTTTTCTTTTGGGAACGTCGGGAAGAGTTGATTTGTATGTCAGAATGAAATTAAGAAACAGAGGCGCCTTCCATTTTTAGACTGGCAAGTCCAAGAGTTTCTTCAAATCCTTGCTGAGAACGAAGGATTGGTGAAAGTTCTTTGGTGGCTGATGGAGAGCTGCAAGGGAAAACAGACATTAGAAACAGGTAAAGTATTAAGGACTTGAAAAGAAACAACCAAATATTAACACTGGGCTCTTACCCTTGCCCTCTAAAATTGATCGAGGAAGAGGGAAGAGATGAAGATCCTCATCTGGAGCAAACTCCCAATTTCCTGAGGTAATGAAGTAATCGTCTCCATCCCCCTTGTTGGAGTCTGGAAGGTCGGCTACGATTTTGAACTCTGTGGATCTCGGCTTAAGATAATAAATGTAGCCTTTTTCTTTCAAGTTAAGGCTGTACATGGTATAGCAATATTGAACGTCGGCTAAAGTGATCCTAGCGTTTTCCTGTTTAGCTAAGGCTATGATACCGTTGATTACTCGATAAGAATTAATAGCAAGTTGCATGGGGTTCAACTTATAATAATGGAGAATCTCGCGAAACAGGATGTTGAGTGGAAACCGAAGTCCAGACTCAATAAAGGCAACTATAGGGAAGGGCATGGAGTCGTCAGTAGGCATGATGGAGTCATCATCCCCAGCTAACCTCAGATGGACGTCGGCTGGGATTTCAAACTCCTGTCTAAAGTATTCTAGTTTGGATGGGGTGTTTACCCTATGCCTCCACATACCCATAACGTCGGCCTAAATTAGAAGGACTGGGTTTCAGAAGAGAGAGGACCTAAAAAGGTTTTGTGAACCTCGGCTAAGACCTAGGTGTATATTGGTGCAAGAATTTGTGAAGATTGTTTTAGTTTTGACGGGTTCTACAGTCAAATCCCAAATCTAAATCTATGAAGACGAAGATTAAAGGCACAAATCTAGAAAAACAGAAAAGCAAGAACGAAGTTTCAGAATCAAGAACAGAGGTGGGGCTATCAAAAGCGCAAGAAAGTGGTGAAACAGTGCGTGTGTTCAAGATTTGGGCAAAAGCAGAATCATGGAATTGAAAAACGAAAGGAACAGATTGGGCAAAAGCAGAATCATGGAATTCAGATATATGGTTCGCAAGATAAATGTTTGAACAAAACAGTAATGACAACGAGTAATGAGGAATATCAAAGGAATTGAAAAACGAAAGGAACAGATTGCTTACCAAAAAAAATGGAGCCGGTATGAAGATTGCCGAAGTCAGACGATAGTTACAGATGTAACAAAACGACGAAAGCTTCACAGGAAGAGAGAAAGGAAAGCAGTTACAGAGCTTGATAACTGGAACAATGGCGTATTCAAGAGCTAGAGAGAGAAAGAGCAAGAGAATCGAATGCAAAGTAAAGAGGCGAAAGAAGAAAGAAACAAGTTTTGTCAAAATATTTTTGAAACGGCAGCAAAATAAGGCATTAAATGCGCCTGGAGCAACGCATACGTTAGACGACGCACGCAGAGAAGACGGTTTACAGGCACGTCAGAAACACGATCCAATGAGGATCAAACGCGTAAATGAAACAGTTGAAAAGTGATGCTTGACAGCTCACATGCATGAAGAAGTTCATGGGGAATCTTGTTCACAAGAAGACATGTCGGCCTGAAATAAATGATCTCGGCAGAAGATGTTTTAGCCGACGCACTGGAAAGAAGTACCAGTATAAGTTCCATCACCTCAGAATGCCGAGGTAATAGAACCTAGGGGGCAGTTGTGGGGATACATTTTTTGAGTACCAACACGTGGCAAGGTGACGCCGACGTGTCAGCCGAGGTGCCACGTGTCCCGTTCTTGACACCGAGGTTATCTCGGCGAGACCGAGGTTACCTCCGAAGATATCGGAATCCGAGATGAGCAGATAAGGGACAAGAGTCCTAGAATGAAGAAAGACTTCAAGATGGATAAGGATAGCATTCTTAGGGAGTCTATCCTTATCTCTTGTAGAGTCCAAAGTAAACACTGAATGGGAGTCCATAGAAGTGAGGCTTCTAGTGGGACTAGGATTGAGTAAACTATAAAAGAGAGGCACCCCCATGGATCTAAGGTACGCAATTTATGCTTTGAGCAGTGAATTTAGCACTTGATTATCTTTGAGAGATATACTGACTTGATCGTCGGAGTGCCCCCGGGTAGGGGTGAGCAGCAGATATACCGATCCGCCAAAACTGACCGAACCGAACCGATCCGCCGCATTTTGGACGGATGCGTGATGACGAGCGGACGGTTGCGGATTGATTTTCTCCAATCCGCCAATTTGGCAGACGGATGGCGAATTTGAGGTTCTTTTAGCCGCAACCGAACCGCCAAACCGCGAGCACCTTTAGTAATTTATAAGATTTTTTGTTTTCAATTTGTTTAAATATTTTGTTTGTGTTTTCAATTGAAAAAGAATTTAAATATTCTGTTGAAAAAAAAAGTTTTCAACTTGAATACATTTTTTGAATTGAAAAAAATAAACGTATTATTTATCTATATTTTTTAGTTTTTAAATCTAACTCTAAAAGTAATAAATAGAAAATATGATATATGCTGGTTGGTTTTTATTTTCAAAAACATATATAAATGTAACAATACAAAGACATACAATCTCTACTACTGCTTTGTTCATAGTTTTGGTGGTTTGAATTGTTTTTATATTTTAAGAACCACATATTGTAATACTTTATGTGGATGAGACATGTTGTGATTGTAATATGTGGATGAGGCATGCAGTGATTGTGATATTCTAAAGTTTCAAACTTTCTTTCTTTGGATGAGGCATGCAATAATTGTAATACTTTTTTAAGTCATTGATTGTAATATTTTTTTTTTCTTTTTTTTTTTTTGAGGAAGTGCGCAAGTTGAACTATGTTGAAAATTTATAAAATTTCAAACCGCCAAACCGATTCGCATCCATCTGCCAAACCGCCAATCCGCTTAATCCACATCCGCCGGATTGGCGGACGGATGCGGATTGATTTTCTCCAATCCGCCAATCTGGCGGACGGATGGCAGATTGGAGGTTTCGTGGCCGCAACCGACCCGCGCCCACCCCTACCCCCGGGTGGAAGAACCACCGCCGGAATCTTCTCTTTCTGTTGCAGGTTAGCCAAGTGTCATCTATTCTGCCAGTTCTCTCCAGCTGATCACTGAATTGGCAGTGTGATCGGAAAATTACTCACACAATGGTTTAATTAGTGAGCGTTGGTCATCGTATAGAACTGTGGATAGATTAGGGCTTCTCTTCTTTATGGTCGGCAAAATAAAAATAGGGCTTGTCTTTTACCATGTACATGTGTTTCTATTGGAACTAGTAGTCACCCGCACGCAATTTTACAAAGTGAACATAATAAAATTTAAAAAATTATATTATTTAGTTGATTTTTTAACATGAATAAAATATTTTTATTTAATTTGTGTATATAAATCTTATTATACATCATTCAAAATTTTTAATACTTCACAACATGAAAAATTTTAGAAAACTATTATAAATTGTGTAAATCATCACATAACAAATGTATAAGAGTTAGTTAAGACAATCAAAAGTGGAGTAACAAAAGGATACAAAATTATAATTAATCAAAATGACTTAACATTAAAAATTTTAGAAAACTATCATAAATTATGTAAATCATCACATAACAAACAGATAATAAGAGTTAGCTTAGACAACCAAAAGTGGAGTAACAAAAGCATACTAAAATTATAACATTAAATAAAATAATGCTATTTTTTTCATTTTTTTTTAATCAATAAGAGATATTATATTAATTATCCCACACAGTATAATGAATTAAAATAAAATAAAATAAAATAAATTTAAATTTAAAATTAAATTTCTATTATATTCAGTTAATGGTTAAAAAAATTTACATGCTATTTGGATTTTTTTTCCCTTTAATTTTATATTGATTCACTAAACATAAATAGGTTTGCAAATGCATTAAAATTGAACTGACAAACATAAAGAATAGAAATATTTAAATTATTCAAAAAAAACCTAACATTTTAAATATGAGATCGCTTGTATTTTCTCAAGCTTTGAATTTGCATAAAAAGATATTTAAAAAAAGAAGAAATTTGTGGTTTAGGTATCAAAAGAAATGAGTTCTCGAAAATTAATTTAATCATAAGTTATTTCAACATGACAATCAACAACCAAATATAATTGATGATTACCCACCCCCAAGATGGCCCAGTGGTAAGGGCGTACACGTGACTGTGTGGGTTAGGCGCACGGTCACGGGTTCGATTCCCCTCTGGGATTCTCTTGGGATTTAAGTGGGGGGCCGCGGTGGTGGGATGCTGTGATTGTCCCCTCTGAGGATTAGTCGGTGGACGCAGCCTAGCGGTAGAAGCCGGATACCTCAGTTTCAAAAAAAAAAAAAAAAATTGATGATTAAATTTAAAACATAAATCCATATCCAAATAAATTTTGATGATCTCTTCGCTTCCAATATAACATCTACACCCAAAAAAATTAAAAACAAATAGTTGATAAGTGAGAGAGTCACAAATTAATAATTGTAGCACTCCAAAAATAGAACGAAATCTCAATTAAATGACACATTATTAGCCAAAAAAGAAAGAAATAAAAAAAAAATACAAATTGTAGAAAAAATAAAAAGAAACAAAACATAAATAGAATTTACAGAAAAATAAGCAAAAACTCATGTAAGTACACATTTCAAATGTAAAGTTGATATAATTGAAAAAAAAAAAAAATCACTTGTGACTTGAAATTTAATGCAAATTTTTTTAGGCAGCGTGAAGGAGAGTCGAAAAGGGCTTACTATTGATTGTGATTTTTTTTTTTTTTTTCTTTTCAATCTCATGTTCGTGGTTCCTTTTTCAAGCACTTGTTTTTATATTGAAAAGATTAAACTTAGACAGAAGATATACTTGGAACTATATCATATTTAAAATTTATATGGATAATTAATTGATGATTTTTAAAGATAAATAAAGTTTAATTTGAAGATGAACTTTGAAAAGATTAAGTTGAAATATATAAGAATCTACAACAATCAAGTTCAAATAGAAGATAAACTCCAAGATATAGGGAGTTTTGAAGAAAATAAAAATTTAAGTTCATATTTAAAGATAAAATAAGATAAACATGAGAAAATAGAATAAATTAAATAAAATTTCAACTTTGAAATTTTAATTTTATCTATAGGCTATGAAATTAATTTCCATTGAAAAATTAATTTAACAATTAAAAAATGAAACAAAAAAGAAAACATGAAAGACAGTAAAAGAGGATTTCTAAGTAAAGAGAGAAATATTAAAATTATAAAAATTTAAGAATAATTATTTTAAATTTTTTTAGACCACTACATTTTTTTAGGCAACAGATAAGCACCCTAATGGTTACGAAATTTTTAAATTTTTTGTATTTTTTGTATTTTTTTTTTAATAATCAAATAGTTATGATTAAGGTATAGTCAAATATCTGACCTAATTGATCACGACCACATGTACTAATTAATTTAGCTAATATTCAATTAGGTGTTTTCACCATCTAAAAAAAAAAGTACAATGTTTTTATTTTTTTGTAGTAGAATAAGATGAGTATTTTTAAGGTTTAGTGTTTTTTTTTTTTAATTTAATAAATAGTTGTGAAATATTTAACTCAATTGGATTTTGCCCCATGTAATAAATCTTTATTTTTAATTTTTAAAATTTTAAATTTACTAAACATGATTAAATGATGATTCAATAGGAACCAAATTAATACTAATAGTTGATCAATTTTTTCCTATAAGGAGTCTCAAGTTTTTTGAAAAAATTAAAAAGAAGAAAGATTAAGAAGAAAAATATCTTAATATAAAACTAATCATTTAAAAAAAAGAGCCATAATATCTCATACTTAAACTAAATAATATGAATAATTATTCAAACTTAAATATTGACAATTTTCATTTCACACAATTTTTTAATAAATAAACAATATAATAGACAAAAGTTAGAATAAAAATAATACAAAGAAAAAAATGAAAGAATAGAAAAAAATCATATATCAATTAAATAATTGCTATCAATCATTAAAATAAAATTTTAAAATATCATATAGAACTAATAATTAGACCAATAGACATGAAAAATGTAAAGTAGTAAGTTACACCAAATATTATAGGACAAATAATAGATTTGAGAAACATGCCTTATATATATTTATTATAGTGCGTTAAGATGAAGTGGTTAATAATTGTAATATGCATGAATTATTTAATAAAAATTCAAGTATTGTCACAAATAACATGCAAAGATCTATAAATCTAGAGCAATTGTATGGAAAAATTTATAGACCTACGTAGATTTTATGTAAAACTATATAGACCTTATGTAAAATTATATGAATTTGAACAGATTGCTTAAAAAAAATCTGTAAATCAAAGGTAAAACGCAGCGGATGAAAAATTATGGTCATACCTTTTCTGCAGAGTCTGAATTGAAAGGATCTCGTGAGTAAATCACGTGCTTCCTGAATCTGATCAATCAACCCAGCAGTGGAGTGATATTACAGAATGAATATTACTCACACAAATCACAGTGCAAAATGGCTCTTGATCGTTGTATTTTGGGAGAGAGTCAGTATATGGGTAAAACATATGACATACGTTATTATTCTCTTAATCACCCATATCCCATATTATATCAGATATATTGGATAATAATAAATCTATCCATATCAGTTATATCAGATAGATATGGATATCCTGAGTGGTTATCCAAGTAAGTTTTGAATTCAAATTCAAACTTACATGGATAAGGTTCAAAAGGGTCATGCCACATGGGCGCCTAATTTCTAACATCTCCCACTCGGACATGAGTTGGCATGACATTGCCACATCTCTATCTCAATCTCCCCAAAAAATGAACAATCTCATACTAGCCACTGCACCGTGCGACTGCTGAGAACACCTGCATATGAGAGCTCTATACTAGAAACTTAAAATGAGCCAACATAGAGACATCAACCCAAAAAGAACAGAAATAGTGTCTCATATACCCCAGACCCATCTAATTACACCGGTCCAAAAAACATCTCTAATCCCTCAAAAAGAGCATGTTTGACCCTCTCAATTCTTGCAATATATATTTACACTCAATCCGCCTCTCATACAAAGCGATGTGAGTTGCCAACAGTGAATATACAACAGTGGTGTAATACTAAATGATCTTCCCTTTGCCCTCATGCCATTTAGTTTAGGATTGACCGCTTTCCCAGTGATGTCCCTTAAAGCCGAATCATACATGACCGCAGGCAACATACCAAAGTAGCAGAACATCAACCCCTTACCTTATGACAAAGTCAAAAGTCACAAAATGCTACATAAATGAAAGTCATATCAATAATGACACGTAAGACTCACACGGTGAGGAAATAGGGATCCATTCTCTCACCTCATTACTCGGTCGCCAAGCACATATAGTATGAATACATGCTACGGTGGAGTAACTCTTCCATAAAGAGTGACGTCATACTCGATACACCGTACATATATTAGTCTAGTCACTTTCTAGCGCCTAACCCGAATTCTCTATTTGCTCGCCTTCCAGGCGCCAAATGAGATCTCGCATCTGGCTAATCATAACAGGCACAACATGGAAAGTGGGTACTAACATCCATGTTTGGTCCTTAACACGATCTCATCTTGGTTGTAACCAAGGCGACATGCATAGTGGATTATTTAAGCCTCTCTTGGCTCCAAATAAAAATAAACCACTAGTCTCATCCTTGCTCGCTCCCAAGCGCCAACCCAAGCGCCAAGGGCGATTGCTCGTGTGAGTGAGCCAATCTTGCCTGCTGACATCATCATCTGCTAATCATTATGACACAAACCATAATAGTGTCAACATCCCATCATCTCAAAATAAGTGATCGATTTTAAAAAAAATTGACCACAGCTTGCGCAATTCTGGATTCCAAACATAAGCCTTATCAGTACCTCTTGCGATAAGTATATACAACGAAATCCACCATGTGCGCCTCACATGAAGTGATTCAAGATCACAATTCTAGATTCCAAACAGAAGCCTTATCAGCACCTCTTGTGATAAGTATATACAACGGAATCCACCATGTGCGCCTCACATGAAGTGATTTAAGATCACTACCTCTTGCGCAATAACCTCTCTAAAGATATTTTGGTGACCAATTTGCGTTCATTCTTAATGCGCCCAACTAGCACATTGAATCTTACAATGAGCAAATTAATATACTACTAGTAAAGCATTTTATTCACAATCTAATGAGCAAGGTCAATGTCTAAACAACTCAGTTGACCATTTACCAAAGATAACACTTATCATGCCGAATACGCCCACATAGCGTACTTTAGGCTCCCACAACAAAGAAAAGATCAAGGAATATAGGTCATCTGTTTCTCCCAAAGACAATCCGAGGATTCACTCAATAGCTAAGGCTTGGCTTTTACCGATAGGTAAGTCAATGGGTTTGCAATTTTGCATCTAGAATCATTCTAGGATATTCCTTATGTAAGTCATCAAAGACAAAACAGGAATTCTCCCAAAACAATCCCTAAGGATCGTACATCCGAGCATATAAATTACATCACCCACATGTCCATCATATCTAAAATAGAGGACTGTCCACCCTAGGTGGCGACAACCCTATAAATTCCTGGCTCATAATGACTAAGTAAGGAAAAACTTCTTTTTGGACCATTGATCATGCCTCAGTGGTCTTCATCGATCATCATTGGCCTATCATGGCTTGACGAAATCTAAGAACCACTATTTGGATAGCTGTTTTAGGCTGTAAAAGATTTATTGGAACTAGCAACCTTTTTGCGCTCCTAACTTTTCACCATAAAAGCAGAAAGTAAATCCCTACGGTTCTACTTATCCAATTCTCTAACGAGAAAGTTGGGTCACAATGTCCACAAATCAATGTTCCGAACTTATGTCAATCATAGCCTAAGTCAAAATAACCTCACTCCCCAAGAGGAAGTCTTCTCATGGTCTACACTTTCCTCAATGGTGCGACTTTTCGATATCTAGCGAGCTTATGCCTCAACAATGACTATCCAAATTACGCATAACTTTAGAACAGTTTCGCGTCATAATGGAAAGTCAACCAAATTATAGAAATGGTTAATCCTCAAAGACTTTGTCTTAAACTGCGCAACATTAATCCACTTTCTAAAAACAGGGGACTAGAGCCTTTGGCATTATCCTAGGCTCTTTATCATCTTGCGGAGCAATCATGAATGTTTCCTTCTCAATCACCCAGTGATGACGTGGAAAATTTTCACATTTGCTACCACGCAACTAAGAATGTAGAGTATTCTTCTCTAATGGAGTAATCCATTAGTAGGCACATCGCTCCCACTGTCCTTAGGATATTAGAAATTTCTTTCTATTCTCAACTAGGCTACATAGAGCGCTATGCTTAGAATTTTCTATCTTATAGGGTTCCAAAAAACTCTATTCACGTCACCCTTACTAAGAAAACTTTATGTGACTTAGTTGCACTCCCACAAAACTGCTTACTTATATGCACCTGACCCAGAGGGTTTACATGACAGCATACAATAATGCGCCACACGACCCTATGTGTTTATAAGACAGCATACAATAATGCGCATAGAACTCTAGGTCTTAACTTCGCAACCTTATGAGAAGTAAAATAAAGATAAGCTGCTTAATGGTTACAGATCGCCCATAGATGGCTCTCCACTAACCCATTACTCAAATGGAGTGTAAAATCTGATATGGAGGGCACTTAGTTAGGGATATAGGCAACAAACTAGTGCAATTCCCAATTGGGAAACATTTTTTCGCCATTATCCACCTAACATTAACAATACTTAATTCCTTATCTCTACTACACTATTGTGTTATTGAGTATTAGGAATAATCAATTTTCTAAGCATCCATTTCTCTTCACAGAGTTTTTTTATAAAATAACTCAAATAGATACTCGTCACCTTGGTCAAAACTAAAAGCACGAAAGCTGTTATCTAATTGATCTCAACCTCATATGTGCAATGTCAAAAATCATCTAAAAACTTTTGACTTATGGGAGATCAAATAGTCTTGACTCAGATGCGTATCGTAATCTATAAATGTGTCGAGATTGAGGCTTATCTATCATACCCTTACACATATCTAGTCACAAAAATCATAGTGGACTAAATGCGCCAATACAAATGACCTTCTACGGCTTTCCTACTTACTTGTGCGTAACCATTGCGAACAAAATTACACATTCATATGAGCGCATGATGTCACAAGCGAGTGGGCCCGAAAGGGCCTACTCAAACCATCCATGTCATCTTCTCATTAATGTGATTAAGTACAACAAGCCACTGGTTTATGTCCAATGTCATAAACTAATTCCAATCATCCTAATGTGTGAGTTCTCGAAGACAAGTTTTAAAGGTTTAGGCCCAACTAGGCAATGACTCACGACTAATTCATATTCACTAGATCATAAAAGGATGTCATGGAGATATCAAGTGCGCCTAACTAGTAAATGCTAATCCCCTGCACCTTCAAGTCAATTTTATTCTCCATACACTTTACTGCATCTAGTTGAAAGATGACGATACTCCTCTTGCCATATCTATTTCTCACTTCATAGTTGCTTGCAATTAATTCTACTATCCACAAGAAGGAGAGAATAAGCTATCAACTATGACAGCTCCTGAAGTAACTTAAGCGCGAATTAGGCTAAAGAGTCTAATTCAACACAATGCTCTCACAGGCCATGCGTCAAATTCTTAGAGTCATAACAACCTTGTCGGCCTTGACCTTTTCATTACTATGCTGCAATGTTTGCGCTTAGTGGTAAACGTTATTCAAAACGTTAGCCTAGTAAAGAAATCACACAAAGAAGCACCTCATCATGTCTCACACTCAAGTGTGGAAATAGTAAGTGTCCAGACTTAGACAAGTTGGCAATGCTAATAGATTTTGCAACCACTTGGCGCTAATCTTTTCACTTAGTGTTAATAGATTTTGCTACTACTAAGCGCTAATCTTTTAATCTTCAAGTGATACTTTAATACACACTATTATAGTGCGTGAAATTTTGCTCCATCCATTCCCAATAATTGGGTAGAGAGCAAAACACTGCTCATACTGGCTACTCGTCTTACACTTAATGACTAATTTATTAAAGCTCGCATTTTTTAGATGACGTGACTCTTGAATGTTACTTCATCCAATGATGCAACATCATTACAAGTCAAATTACAAAGTCAATCCGCGCAGCTCAATAGTCAAGATCATATACAGATCTATTGAGGGCTTAATAATTTCATAACTCCAAAACTCGCCAACCAAAACTACGTAGCATGCCGCTAACCATAGTGCACACATTAGTTTTTATTGTGCCAAACAAGGCAACAAAACCACGGCGACTTTGAGTCATGTTTCCTTACTTTGGCTCAATTAAGGTCTGACCTAAAGTCTCCAAGACTTTTGCTCATCTAAAGAATAGGATTGCATTGTTCACATTTGAACATCTTTACTAAGTTTAGGTCAACCAATTAACTTCCATAAGCTAAGTCAATTTAGAGAGAAATTCGAATTGGGATTAATTTGATTAGCATAATATAATTTTGCCACAAAAATCTAAATTAAATAGTGACAATATTACACAAGTTGCAAGATCGAAAATCCGCTATGCTCGTAATCATCTCTTGCGCCACAGGTGACAATTATCCAAAATTTAATTTAATTTATGTGCAAAATATTGGTTTTTGAGAGTTAATCTACAAAGATTTCTCTCAACCGAATAACCTCCCACTGACTATGGCATGTCTAAAAGCATGATAAAAAATTCTAATTCCATACAATAGCATCATAATGTAGATTCACAACCAACTCATGCTATGTCACAATTAATAATGGAATTTAAACAAATAACAATTAATCATGCTATTCTAATTACAACATATTAGAAACTCTAGGCAAAAAATAATAATATGCTGTATTTAATATTCAAATTATGCCATAACAGAATGTAATCATTCTGAAATTTTCTGGAATTTTTCTGAAATTTTCTGGAATTTTAAATAACTAATAAACACACATTAAAATTAGAAATAAAAAATCCAGAAACTGATAAACTGAAACAATATTCAGATTATGCCATAATTAAAATGTACATCATTCTGAAATTTTAAATAACTAATAAACACACATTAAAATTAGAAATAAAAAAAATCTAGAAACTAATAAACTGAAACAATAATACCAGTAAATAGTAAAACTTTTCAGAAGTCTACAATAAAAATTTCAACCCTAGAAAATTATTTATGCAATACCATAAGCATTTTAAAGCATAAAACATGAATTATTAACACAGAAAAAATATTTTTTATTTTCGTAAAATTTTCAAAATTTTACAGAATATATAAAAATTAATTCTAAGTCTAACAGTACTAACCACGCATAAAACAAATCTATAATGAATTAATTATGACCATTTAACACGATTCAGAATTTAAAACAAAACAAACAGAGCCTTGAGCCAAGCCAGCGCGGAAAAAACGGCTTGGCTAGGCTCGCCGCCGCTCAACGTAGCGCAACTCGGCGCGAGGCAGCTCAACGCGGCGCGGCGCATGGCGCGCGCGTGGCTGTGCACGTGGCGCGGTTCAACGCGCGCATGTGGAAGGGTGCGGACAGTGCGCGCGTGGCAGCGCGTTGATCCGCTGTGCGGCGTCACATAGCGCGTGATTCACACGCGCCGCCTTCCGGGGTGTTTTCTGGTCTAATTTTGCTACTACCGGACTCTATTTTTCACAATAAAATCATTTATGGCGCTAAAAATTACATTTAATGAACATAAAAAGAGGTATTTTACGCATATACCGTGTATATATATTTATA
>JAPPVO010000031.1:101125533-101179776 GCA_030407325.1 Camellia japonica
TAAGACTGCTTTCACAAAATACTATGGGGGTGTTTGTTGTGGAAGGATTGGGCATGGGATTGGACTATTAGTCCGGATGGATTAATAGTCCGTTGTTTGTTTCAAAAGTTTTGTTCCGGATTAATAGTCCCTCGGACTATTAGTCCCATATTTGTGGGACTATGGTATCCCATTGGGTGGGGGGAGGGTAGAAACCATGGGATAACTCATCTCATGGGATTAGCTAATAAAATTACATTTTTACCCTCTGGTATTTAATTATGTATTATATTTAATAAAATTTAAATGTCTCAATTTAAAAATAAAATAATTTTATTTAATTTTTATTTTTGTTTTATTTATTTAATTTTTTTAAATAATTTTTTATAAATATTTTATTGATGTTTTATTTTAAAATTTTGTTCATATTTTATTTTATTTCATTATTTAATTATTATTATTTAAAATTTTAATTAAAAAATAACATATATTTTTATTGATATTTAATTTATTTAATTTTTTAAAAATAAATTTATTTAATTGTGCAAAAAATAAAATAAAATAAATTTTTATTTAATCTAACTAAAAATAATTTAAATATTAAAGTTATGTTTAATATTGTTATTACTTAGTAAATAATTGAAAATGATAAAATAATCATTTGAGCATTTATCATTCTCCATAATATCCCAAACAAACATTGGATTCACTAAAAATAGTCTAATCCAGGCATCTAATCCCATGACTAAACAAACATAGGATACAAATCCAATCCAACCAAATATTCCAAGGACAATGTATCCCAAAGCTAATAGTCCAATGGATTTATTTAAAATTTTAATTAAAAAACAACATATATTTTTATTGATATTTAATTTATTAAATTTTTTAAAAATAAATTTATTTAATTGTGCAAAAAATAAAATAAAATAAATTTTCATTTAATCTAGCTAAAAATAATTAAAATATTAAAGCTATGTTTAATATTGCTATTACTAGTAAATAATTGAAAAGGATAAAATAGTCATTTGAGCATTTATCATTCTCCATAATATCCCAAACAAACATTGGATTCACTAAAAATAGTCCAATCCAGACATCTAATCCCATGACTAAACAAACATAGGATACAAATCCAGTCCAACCAAATAGTCTGAGTATAATGTATCCTAGGACTAATAGTCCGATGGATTACAATCTCCCCTTATCCAGTCCGTCCAAACAAACACATCCTATATAGTCGATTAGCATTTTGACTTGATCGTCAGAGGTTCCTCCCGACCATCTCTGGTCGGAAGTGATCACTGACGAATTAGTTTCTCTTTGCAGAATAAAAGAAGGGGCACTCCATCTCACTTTCCCTGTGGAGAATATTTCTACCTTCCATAAAGCATAGTCCTCAAAAACAAAAACAAAAAAAAAAAAAAAAAAAAACCAAACTAGATTAAGCAAATTCTTCAAATCAACACAAAAAATAAAATAAAATAAAATAAAATAAAATAATGAATTTCAAAAAGTAATTAGGACACCAAAAAATAGATTTAAGACAGAGCAAAATATTGAAATTTTAATTCTTATTATACCTTAATATAAATTTATTAACAAGGACATTACACATTAAACCTTAAAATAAAATATTATTCTTTTTGTCATGGTACACTCTAATCACTTATACATATTTTTTATATTCAAGTCTCTTTATCTTCTTCTTCAAGTTTCAATTATTTTCTCTTCATTTTCTTCCTCACTTCAAAAGTCTAATTTATTCCACTAAAACTCACCATTATTATCAACATCATTGGTCATTTAGCTAGGGAATAAAATTGTATTACAAAAATTTTTAAAATAGAGTGTTCAACCAAAATATTAGGATGCATTTAGAGCCACCCATCAAAAAGCCTTCGGTGCCCTGACAACGTGTTACCAAATGCAAAATAATTTCATTTCCACCCTAAACAAAAACTGACCACTTTTAGAAATAAATTCAGAGAGAAATTTTGACAAATTGTCAAATTTGACATTTTTATTAATTATTAGACATTTTCGGGTAAACTACAATCACCTCTTCTGATAATTAATCACATAATTTTGATATAATTATATTAATCTCCTTTTTGATATTGTTAAAGTTACCAAAACTAATGCCAATGGCAGACAGGCAATGAAATAAATAAAAATAAATTTACATTATAGTAGAAAAAATATAATAATATTATTTTTCTCATTCATACGACTAACGAATTATTGATAAAAAAAAGTGCAAGTAATGTGAAAATTAGAACCTTGACGAAGGTCAGTATAATTATGTTAAAAATATGAGACTTAACTGTATTTTCTTTAAACCTTATGAGGGGAGCCTAATTTTCCCTATATTTTATGATCCAATAGTGGTTAGAAAGATGAGATGATGGTTGTGCCAAAAATAACACAAGCATTGTAGCAAGGCTGACAAATTTTGGTATTTTTGTACTGTAGTGTATAGCAAAAATTTGGGAATGGCATGCTCAATTTGGCATTTAGAATTGAAGATGTTCTAAACACATGGCATATGAGCAATCTGTGTTCGTATTCGCAACATAATGTAATTCTTGATGCATTGGTTAGGAGAGGCAAAAAAATAGTTACAATTAGTTCACAAAAAGCGAAAAAGTAAAGAGCAATGATTCATACCCCCTTAAAAGTCCCACCCCCACCACCCCCCACACACACGTGGGGGTTGGGGATTGGGAGATCAAAAAAAAAAAAAAAAAAAAAAAAAAAGAAGAAGAAGAAGAAAAGTTAGCCAATCAAATGCAAAGGGGGTGAAGGGGTTGACCCCCAAAGGGGTCTCAACCTTTATTGAAAAGTAAAATCTTACAATAAAGTGTTTAAATACTCACTTATTGTAGTGTATTTCAGGTGTGGATACAGCTTTGTCCCATCCACCCCACTGGATGACTCTATATCGAAATACGTATGATCCCCTTTTACAAATGCGGAATATATGAAAACCATGTCCATGTTGTCCGGATAAGGAGTCTCTGAAAAATGCAACAAACGACTCAGTCAAGCATGGAGAAATACAATTCATGCAGACCCCTCTATCTAATCATTTATCTCATCTATTCAATCATTTATCATATCTAATCCCATTAGTACAAGTTATCCCCACAATCCTATTAATAATCCCATCTGACAATCAAACAAGACCTTTGTGTATAATAGATACACATTATCCACACTAGTGACATACCTTTAATTTTCTTGAGAAGCTCCTCCTCTGGCACATAAATCTTTTCAAGCTTCTTCCCAATCTTACTCTCCCAAATCTCAACCAGCTCATTCATGGAGTAAACATTTCCTCGAGGCCTCAGGTGAAGCACCTTATTCAATGTGCGTGGATCATCCACAGCACTGATGGTGAAGGAAGCAACATCACTTTCCTTCATGAAAACACCTGCAGAGGATGAAACGAAAAGGAACAAAATTTTGCTGAAATTTTCTAGTTTCTGAAGATTATGAGACCTTAGTGTCCCACCAAGAAAGTGAAATGAACCCAAGGTAAATGTTGATTAACAGACCTTTTGCATTTTTATCTCCAAAAATCTTGATTTTGTCCCTTGGAGGGGACTTTAGGCCTGGCTGAACTATTGATGGAAGTAAGTAGCTCATGAAAAAGTTACAACAGATGTAGGTGTATGGAATGCCTTCTGCTTCTACAAGACATCGAATTTCCGCTTTCCTCGCATAGAAGTTGTGGTCAAGGCCAGATATTCGAGTTTTACATGGATCCACTCCAAATTCAGATGGAATGAACTTCTGCAATAATTCAAGTTAGTAGGTACCTCATTTGAGGAGAAGAAAAAACAAGGGTGCATAATGAGAATTTCCATTTGTCTCCCCAGAACTATAAACCTCAAAGAATAAATAAGTCCAATTCATTTTGTAGGAGATTCCCTTAATGGTCTAATTCATGCATAACTATTTTCTACAGAGTGAATACTTTTGAAACATGAATAATTACGAAGAAGGTTAACCAAAATTTATTAAAAAAACAAGAAAACTTATCACTCATGTTTTGGGTGAAAAAAAGGGAATGTGGTATGATCCTCATAAAGATTGTTGCCATAAATCTGAATTTAAATAAAATTAAAATAGCCTCATATAAATTTTTTGACCATATATATAATTACAAAACAATGGAAGCAAAAATAAATAAATAAATAAATTCCGAGTAATGCAAGTTTGTGCATCTTATACTCTTTACATACTAAATTTTATTATGAGGATGAACTAAGAATACATGAGAAATGCCTAAATTTAAGTAAAACAGAAAAGCACTTGGGTTCTTCCTTCTCTTCCTCGCACCAAACTTGTATCTATGACCTATCACACCTAGGAAGTACCATGGAACAATACTTTTATAAAATGAGTATAATTGATATGATAATACTTAGATGAATGCCTTGTACAACTAAAATATATAAAATTAAAAATGAATATACTTGTGAAATGGTATATAATAATACAATTGAAGATCAGTTGAGAGATTACATGCCAAGATGATTTGGTAATGAACAATGAAAATCTATAGAAGCAATAATTGTAAGGAAAAAAAAGAAAAAGAAAAAAGATATGATCACCAAGAAATGTGGGTAAGGGATGACATAAACTAATAGACTATGAAGCACGGGTGTGGATACAGATACTGGTACGAGTACGATATGGGTATGCCGATACAACAAGACCTAAGCAAAATAGGATACCGTTATGGCTGGGGTACATTAATAAATTTTTTTTTTTATAATATATAGTTCGAGATTCAATCTACAAATCAAAGTTCAATACCAAAACTAAAAGAGAAATTAGAAAACTAAAATAGAAATCATAGTTCAACAATACCAACACCAAAGCAAAGCGTATAAGCTATTTTAATGCAATTAAATAGGAGAAATTACAAAACAAAGTTTTATTCCAAAAGCAAGTTAAACAAAATTTAAAAACTTAAAACTTTAGTTTTCACTTCCATTCCATCAATTTCGTCATTGAATAATACATCCTTCATTTTTGACACATCAAGTAAAAGATTTACAATTTCAAGTAAATAAGAACTCTCTAATAAATTAAACATATCCCCACCAATGTCCATACCTTCGTATACTCCTGATATACCCATGAATTACCCATCAAGTACCCATCGAGTATCCAACTGCCAAAGAATATATAAAGAATATCCGGTACATATTTCGAGTACCTAATACGTATGTAACCCTATCGGTACGAGTACCAATACCTACTACCAGTACGGCGACATTTTTGGACTACCATGCTTCATACTAATAGGGATGTGGTAAAAAAAAAAGAAAAGAAAAAAGATTTATTTAATTTGACCGAACATATAAGTCTTGACAAAGCAATAGGCAAAAAATAATTTATGTAGCCCACCCAATTGATTAGAACACAAACTTAGTTTGGTTTGGTTTGATTTGATTTATAATTAGGTCCTGAAGTTCTCAAAGCATCAAAGAAAAAAAAAACTCTTAAAACTAGCCAGATATGAACCACTTTTTAGCATAAATATATATATATATTATAATATATATGTTGAAATAGAGAGCAATGTGCGTGAGGAAATGGGAAAGGGAGAAGAGAGGGATGAACCTTGACGCACCCAGCTTGTTTGATAGCTGAAATGAGAAGCTTCTGGAGGAGGACCTGCTTGGACGAAACAGCACAAATCACGACATCCACTTGCTTGATGGCCTCTATGAGCCTTGTTTCATCTTCTAGGGAACCCTATAATTAAAATTCTTTTGAGGACTACTACAATCACAGAGATACAAAGATGTGATTTATTAGAGAGAGAGAGAGAGAGAGAGAGAGAGAACCTTGAGAAGTGTGGCGCCGGAATCGGCGAGGGTTTGAAGCTTGTGAGATTTGTGGGGATCGGAGAAGGATTCATCTCTGATGAGGGCAAATGTGGGATGAGATGATCGGAGGCTGGCTTTGGCAATTTCAAACCCTAGTTTTCCCGTCCCTCCCACTATCAGTATCCTACTCTTCTTCTCCATCGTTTCTCTCAAATTGTAAAGAAAATGGCTAGAAGTCTCGCACGCACGAGTAATTGTATAATCGTGGAACCACAAAATAATTAAAATTAAAAAAAACTCATAAATTGGCTCTCCAAAATGCAATATTAAAATTCATGTCTCATGCAAATTAATTTTTCTGGCAATAACATGATTTTATAAACATGACATGAGCCTTTGTAATGTTTTTGTATAAAATCTTGTCTAAACTTTTAGTCAATCGCATTCGGCCTCTCCTCAATGATCTTGTCAGCCCTAACCAAAGCAGCTTTATCTCCGGTAGATCCACTCATGACAATATCATCATCACTCAAGAGTTGATCCATACTTTACGCCATAAAAAATGTAAATATAGTGGCATTATTATCAAGATCAATCTTGAAAAGGCTTTATGATAGAATATCCTGGTCATTCTCGAAAGCTACCATTGAAGATTTCAACCTTAATCAACATTGGATTGATCTCATAATGTCCTGTGTTTCCTCTGTGAACTTTTCTATCTTATGGAATGGTGAAACCATGGAAAATTTCAACACTGGTCATGGTCTTAGACAAGGCGACCCTCTTTCTCCGTATTTGTTCGTTCTTTGCATGGAAAGACTATCTAATATGATCAGAGTGCAGGTGGATACAGGAAAATGGATAGGGTTGAAAACTTCCAATAACAACCCATCTGTCTCCTATTTATTTTTTGCAGATGACCTTCTCCTCTTTGCCAAAGCGAATCAGATTAACTGTAAGACAATCATGGAAACCATGAATGAGTTTTGTTGCATTTCAGGGCAAAGAATCAACCTCCAAAAAATCTAAAATGTATATTTCCCCAAATATCCACAAGAACTTAACCAAGGAGCTTAGCTCTTTTTGCAAAATATTAGTTTGACTCAAGACCTTGGTAGACATCTTGGCATTCCTCTTATCCACAGCAGGGTCAATAGACACATATATAATGGTGACATTGAAAAAATTCAGAGAAAGTTGTCCTCTTGGAAAGCCAAAGCTCTCTCTTTAGCCGGAAGAACTACTGTCATTCAAGCTGTATCATCTTCCATACCTGCCTACATTATGCAAACCACTAAACTTCCCCAAAGCATTTGCAAACACATTGACAAGCTGAATAGAAACTTCCTATGAGGTGATCAAGAAGGAAGGAAAAAAGTCCATTTAGTAAATTGGAAACAAGTCTGTAAAGCTAAGCAAGAATAATGACTAGGACTTAGAAGGGCTGAAGATCAGAATGTAGCACTCTTAACTAAATTGGGATGGAAGATCAACTCTGAGATGCTGTCTGGACCAAAATCCTCAGGGGAAAATACTTACACAAGCACACTTTCTCTAATTGGCCTTCTAACAAAAAATGCATCTCATACTTGGAGGAGCATCATAAAGACTAGAGTCATTCTGGCCAAGGGAACTAAATGGTCAGTTGGTAACGACAAAACCATTTCGTTTTGGAAAGATTGGTAGTGTGGAAATGGGCCTCTTGCCTCTATCTTTCCAGGTCCACATATCACAGAGGATGTCACTGTTGCTGTTATAATCAATAAGGAATGAGAAATGGGATATGGAAGGGGCTGCTAATATCCTACCACAATTTATGCAACATCAAATCCAACAGATTCATCTTCTACAATTTGTTGAGCTAGGCGATAACCCTCACTGGATCGGCTCCTCCACTTGTGGTTTTACTGTTGGGGCTGCCTACAATTTGATTGCTAATCAAGCCTCTACTCAAGACATTGGCCTAGTTAATTGGCACTGGATCTAAAAACTCAAGATCCCCCAAAAATTGAAGGGCTTTATTTGGTTACTGATGCTTAACAAAGTACTCACCAACCACCAAAGGAAGATCAGAGGCCTTACCACTGATGACACATTTCCATGTTGTTAGATTTACTGCGAGGACCTGAACTATCTGTTAAGAGAGTGCCAACAATCTGTGGAAGTATGAGACATACTAACTCATCACAGCTGGAGAGCTCCCAATCTTTATAGCTTCTTGGACACTTGGCTCCAGCATAACTTAACAAGCAAAAATAGAGAGTGTTTTAATATCCCTTGGGGCATAGTCTTTGTAGTGGCCTTGTGGCAGTTATGGAAAGCTAGAAACAATGTGGTGTTCAATCAGGAGGACATCTATACCCAGGAAATTATGAGACAGATTCAACATGAAGCAGCAGAAATACACTATGCCTTTCACACAGACCACTTCACAGGTGACTACTTACACTTTAAAACTAATTGGTGCCCTTATTGTGCAGGAAAATCAAGCTCAACACTGATGGATGCTCCAAAGGCAACCCTGGTCCTGCTGGTTATGGTGGTTTGTGCAAAAATGCTCGTGGAACCTAGATTTTTGGATTTCATGGGAAATTGGAGCCAGCCACAAGCGAGGAAGCTGAACTTTGGGGCATCTATAGAGGTCTCACTATCATTTTGGAGAAAAGCATAAGAGATGTTTTGATTGAAACTGATGCAGAACAAGTGGTGATCAACATCAATGCTACTACACCCAGTAACTACCCCTATAGAGCACTTCTAGAGGATATCAATTCCTCATGCACAGGTGCAACTGTGAGGTTAGCCATATCTTCCGTGAAGGAAACCAATGTGTTGATAGGCTAGCAAATATAGGAGTGTCTCATGGAGATAATCTGGTAGTGTTAGAGAAACCCCCTACTGAAATTGCTAATCTGCTTGTTGCATATATAGTTGGATTATCTTGTGAAAGGGCTTAAGCTTATTTAACTCAATGCCTTAAACTGTTGTTGTTGCTCTTGTTATCTTTCCTTTGAAAAAAATAAAATAAAATAAACATGACATGAGATATAATTATAATTTAAAATATTTAAATGTTTATTGGGTTATAATTAAGGAAGGTAAAATGTTTTGATTTGTCAGGCTCTCGACTCGTCCGGATCTTAAGGGGATGAGTTTAGGGGTAATTGAATAGGGTAGGGTTGGATTTGAAAAATCCAATTGAGTTCGGGTTGGAGGCGGGAGAGAGTATTTTTTTTATTCGAATCCTAGCTGATCCACAAATATAATAATAAATAAATAATAATATTACATATATATGTAATATGTGTCTAATATATTGTTGAATTTTTATAGAATTATATGACATATATTGAGTTTTTATTATATTACATATATAATATATTTTTTAATTATAAATAGCATTTTTTAGTTTAATTATTAAATTTTAATATTATTGTTGAATTTCTTATTGTGTTGTCAGAATGGAAGTTATATTCGCGAGTTTAAGTGGGGGTGTGGTAGAGTTCCATGAGGGTCGGGTCAGAAGTAGGGGCAAGTGGCGGAATAAGGGGTTCCCCTATGCCCTACCCGTTGTCATCCCTAGCTACAATCAATTAAATAGGGTTTAATCCTTTTACAAATAAAACACACAACCAAACAAGTAAGGGCTATTTTGAGAAGATGGTTAAAAGCCATCTTCCAGCTTTTAACTCATTTTTGGTCACGTCATCTCTAACATTTTTTTACACGTTTTTTCAAAAAAAAAAAGAAAAAAAAAAAAAGTCAATTTTTCAAAATATTCCTAAGGCTCAAAAGCCAATCAACAAGGGGCATTTGCCTACATCCATATCCACGCCCACTCAAAATCATATTCTAACATCAATACTTGAAAATTTGTTTCCACAAAGGGATGAATCAAAGTCCAGTAGAGAGATTCTTAAAATTATGAAATATGCCTTGACAATAGTTATGATCATGATACGAGTGTGATACATAAATCTAGACATCATTTGCCCAAGTTCCTAGTAAATTTTTTATTTTTCAAATTTAAGACATAAAAAGGTTAATTTAAAATTTCTAAAATTCAAGTCAATTACACCCGTAATAAATCACCAAGTTAGTATCTGTCAGTGGTCCTAAAAGACAAGGACCACTAATAACACCCCCACTTTACCGGTTATTAGTCAGAAGCTACATTACATAGACTCGTCACTTTTGGCAAAGTACCCATGTCGACCTGACATGGACACAGGTACGGGTATGGAACTCGGCCAAGATACAGTAGTAAGAAAATGGATACTACATATTAAAGATGGCATACTTGCAATTAGAGCTACGAAAATGGAGATTAGGACTTTGTAGCAAGAATTGTCAAATCTTAATCTTCTTCGCTCGATATTCAATCCCCTTCTTCTGTCTTCTCTCTCTCTCTCTCTTCTTCTCTCTCCCCCTATCTCTAATAGATAACGAAATAAATCATATATAATATAAATTACTTATATTATAAAATAATATATACATAAATTATTATTTTATTTATTATATATATTTTATTTTATATATATAATAAAATCATATATTATATTATATTTTATATTTTAGTGAGATGCCAATTCAAATATGAGTGATCAGTGGATGTGGTGTGGTCAATATAAATTATTGGGTGTGGTATTTTTGGTTTGAGGAGAAATTATAATAGAACCACCATGTCATTAGAAAAATACATAATATTTTTTTGACACGTCTATGTTTAGCCGTATCCACGTACCTGTGTCTAACTTTTGGGTACTTTTTGGGCGAACCTACGTATCTCTCATTTAGAGGTTTGTTGAATCTGATCTCTAGATACACACCTGCACTTCATAAAGGAAAACATAATTTATCCATAATTTCTCTCAACTTTGCAAGCATATGGGCTTGGTAGGCTAATTTTGGGACTAATTTCGGTGATCCAAACTGTTTACTTTGTAGGACTCATTGAATAGAATATTCATGTAAAAAATAAGATGATCGGACATCAGTAGCTATATATTTGGATCAAATTTGTATTACAAAAAAATGAATGGTTATTTTTGAAATTATATTTGTCGTCCATTTTTATAAAACAAATATGATTCAAACATATAGCTACTGATATCCAATCATCTTCATTTTCCGCATTAATATTTTACTTAATGAATCCTACAAAGTGAACTGTTTGGTTCACCGAAATCGGTTCCCAAAATGGACCTACCAAGCCAAAACGCTCTCTCAAGTTGAAAAGCCAAACCTTAATAATAAAATGGGTCATTTGTTATAGAATTAGAAACTTCAAGGGACAGAATATCATTTCTAGAATCACAGGAGGCAAATTGCATTTTAAGCCCTCGTTTGGGATGTTAGCTAATGAAAAAAAGTTATGTTCGAGATGATTTGTGAATTTTTTTTGTAGTTGAATAGGTGGCTATAAGAAAAGAAGTAATTGATTGATGGTAAGATGTTACATTTTGTTTCATTGGCTATTTAGTTTTAGTTTTAGTTTTTTTTTTATTTATTTATTTATTGTCTGTGTGTTTGTATATGTGTGTGTGTGTGGGGGGGGGGGGGGAGGGACACCACCTAATCTCAATATGTATATTTGTATTTTACCCTAAATTATAAATATACATATATTTATTTAAAATAATAATTGCTTTTTATAATTTTAGAAATTACATCTTGTTCTTTTAAATTTCTAATCATATAACCAATGATCCATTTCATTAATCAAGTATTAAGTCAATTAATATTTTGTAATGATGTTAGAAATATATTTCAATTAACAATTCTGGTAATTTTATTATTATATAGGAATGTAATTATAAATTTTATTTTTACTGTTAACTCTGTTAAATGACAAATTCTAACGATAAAATATTTGTAATTTCCATAACTACACGGAAATATAAGCAAATCTCAAGAAATATATATATATAATTTTTCTTTTTAAGTTGAAATTTAATAAGTAAATGAATAAAAGATAAAATATTTTAATCAAGGCTAGCCCTAAACTTTTGGAGACCCTAGGCGAACTTTAAAGTTGAGACACTTTATACATATTTAAACACATATACACACCGACAGATAAATAAATAATAATAATAATAAATAATAATAATGTGAATGTGAATGAAATAATAAGGTATTGTTTGATATCTTCTACAATTTACTATTTTTTAATTTATAGAAAATATTAAACATGTTTACATTTATTTTGGGTAAAAATTAAAATAAAAAATATATTTAGTACACAAGTATTTTAAAAAATACATTTTGAAAACAAGTTAAAATGGGTGATTGCGGTAGGTGATGTTGATAGTTGAAAATGATAGCCAGAGGTGGTTATTGGTTGTGAGAGGTGATGGTTGAAGATGGTTGACATCGGTGAAAGGTGGTTAGAAGGTGATTGCTAGCCAGAGAAAATATTGGCCAAAAATAATTGTCAATGGTAAAAAATGGTGGCTAGTTTGCCGCCTAAAGAGGTACTTGAGAGTCGAAGGTAGTTATCATCGGTAGGAGGTGGTGCGTTGGATGTGGTTGATCGAGGACGTCATTGCTAATGGTAGCTAGTATGAGTGGTGATCAGAAATGATAAGAGAAATTTTGGTAGCCACACATATTGTTTAAATATAATTATTAAAATTTTCTTACATAGATTATGATCTTAAGAAATTATTTTAAAAACTTAAAAGATTTAGGATTTGACCTGACCTATAACCCATGAAGCATCCACATAGGTTGTGAATAATTCACATGATTTAATAAATAAGATAATTAGAAGATGATCTTTTGGAGGTTGTTGAGTTGTTGTAGAAGACTACAACACCACTCTTATCTATAGTGATTTATCCTATATATTAGATATTTGGGATACGTATTCTGATATGTGAGTTTACCCAAAAATCTCTTGTAGAAAAAACTCTCTCTATTCTTCCCTCTTAGGTCACCATTATAGAACCTAGGGATTTGGAGTATGGGTATAATATTGAGAAACTCTGATAGTTTCTCAATTGACGACGAAGGGTTTTCCGGACGAGACTCGTAATCCAAGCATCCGATCCAAACAATCTCCAATTTAGATAATATGATTACTCACATATTTTTCCTTCAAGGAAAAAAAAGTTTTATTGCTTCATAATTTAGAAAAATATAGTATACAATAATAAAAATACTAAACAAAATATGAAGTCATAATAACAAAACTAATTGATCAAAATGCAACAAAATTTCACATAAACATTACTTATCTTGCATTTTTACTTGTAAATTACTAATTAAACTTGCATAACTAAGTTTATCTATCATATCATTTTCAATGAATAACATAGTAAATTGCAAAATTACTAATTAAACATTAATTTATTTTATTTTTTTTCGTTAGGCTCTATTTCAAATACATCCTATGAACTGTTATAACAATCTTCTGTGTATAATAAATAAATTGAAACCAAATCAAACAAATAAAATAAATAACTTACTGAATTTATTTTACCGAACCGAATGAATAATAAAAAGATCAAGTCGAGTGTGTGACACTCTGTCCTTAAGACAGATTTGCCCCGCTTCAGTGCTTATGGACTAATGGCGTCTATCTTCTAGGATACAATGATCTTCATAAATTGTAGTAGCACTCCAAACAATTTGTTCGGCGAATAAAAACCTTGTGTTCTATACTCTCTTTAATTTTTCCTTAAAATAATATGAAGAATAATTTATGCAAATGAGCAAAATGGGACAGCAACAAATATGAATTTTTCATATTGTTTTTGGATCACCAAGACTGCTGGAAATGGCAGATATTTATAGGCAAACCAAACTGACTCGAACAGGTACAAAAAGGAAGTGAACATGTGTAAATTCAAACTGGACAGATACTGTTTGAAATTCAAACTGATCTGTTGGTAATTGCTGGACAGATTTGAATCTATCTGGGCAATTTTATAATTGTCCGGGTGTAAACAGTCTTGGACTGTTTAATCTGTTTGAATTTTGGACTGGAAATGGACAGAAATCTTGAATTCAAATTTGAATTAAATTCTCGCAAGAATTTTTGGAAAAATTTAAATAAAATTTTGCCCAAAAAATTAATACTAGAACTGACACGACCCATAACCTACACCCCGCCCGGCACGGCTCGACCGAATGACGGCGCGCGCATATGTGGTGGTTTGAGCCAAGGTTCCATTTGTCCATAACTCTTCCCTTCTATAAACTTGGGGTGCCCCTTGGGGCGCAACTCAAGTGTTGCTACGTAGAGTTTTTATACATACACAAACTCTCTTAAAGTTTTAATGTGGGATAACCATTTCAAGGAAACCCACATCTTACTTCTTTAAATGTCCATTCCACGAACCCGAAAACGACGTCAAGTTCCCATTCACTCATAAATGGTTTTGATGAACCGTCTTCACCGTGTGACTTGGCACGCAGCAAGGAACACATCACTTATTCGGACCCACCCCAAAAGACGAGTGGACCCCACTCAATTTTGGACTCAAAGTTAGCCCAAAATAAGCCTATAAAAACCAAAATTTCCAACAATCCCCTATATGAAAGGAATTTGACGGAGAGAAAATGCAACAACATGATCTAATTACAGAGAGTACAAAAATTGGAAATATTTTGCAAAGAATAGATAACTTTTGGCTTTGAATCTTCCTTTGTGAGACACTATCGGATTTACTAGCTAACCAATGAACATGATGTCTTGAACTGTTCAGCCGTTTGTGTAAACCAAGTCAATAGAACTCACATAATATATTACCAGACACAGTTTAGTTCTCACTATTGTATTTATTTTGGCCCTGAACAACTTGGTCTTTCATGAGTGCTCTAGAGAATTGTAGCCCTTCACAAATCTCATAGAACTGACCCAGTTCATACTCACATAGGTGATTTTTATGAAGAGTATCCTGCCATACTCCACTAGGTATTCCTAGATATAAGAATCATTAAAATTTTACTTAACCTAAAACGCTGCAGACATCACTATTTCATCATAAAAATGGGTAGGAGTTTGACTCCCCAGTGATCCTTATGAGTCATTCACAACTCGGTTGTCCTTTTGAACCTAGATCTTAAGATCTCCAGTCAACTAGGTTGGGTTGCCGTTGTGGTAACTCTTGTTTAATAAGCTTAAGTCTCATTCCCCTCGATGAATTCTCAACTAACTGTCTTGCTAACCCTTTGGTTAGTGGATTCGCTATGTTGTCTTTAGACTTAACATATTCAATGGAAATAATTCCATTAGAGAGTAGTTGTCTCACGGTGTTATGTCGACGACGAATGTGTCGTGACTTACCATTATACATATGACTCTGTGCTCTATCAATTGTTGATTGACTATCACAATATATGTATATAGCAGACACCGGTTTTGGCCATATTGGAATATCTTCAAGGAAGTGACAAAACCATTCTGCTTCTTCCCCAGCTTTATTTAAAGCTATGAATTCTGATTCCATAGTAGACCTAGCAACGCAAGTCTGTTTGGAAGATTTCCAAGATACAGTCACACCACCAAGAGTAAAGACATATCCACTGGTGGACTTTGAGTCTCTAGTATCTGATATCCAATTTGCATCACAGTATCCTTCAAGTACTACTAGATATCTAATATAATTAAGTCCAATGTTACGAGTAAATTGGAGATATCTTAGAACCCTTATAATAGCTTTCCAGTGTTCTACTCCTGGGTTACTTGTATATCTACTTAATTTACTTAATGCATAAGCTATATCCGGGCAAGTGCAGTTCATCAAGTACATTAAGCTTCCAATAATTTGGGCATACTTTATTTGAGAAATATTTTCCTGTACATTCTTAGAAAGAAACAAATTAACATCCGCAGGTGTTCTAGCAAGATGATCATCATCTTTGCTGAATTTGTCAAGTATTTTCTCAATATAATGAGATTGTGACAAAGCATAACCTTCTGATGTTTTGATAATTTTCATACCAAGAATTACATCAGCAATGCCCATGTCCTTCATGTCAAAATATTTATTCAACATTTTCTTGGTAGTTTTAATCATGTCATTATCACTACCTATGATGAGCATATCATCCACATAAAGACATACTATAACATAACCGTTGCTAGTGTTTTTAATATAAACACATTTGTCACACTCATTAATTTTAAATCCATTTGACATCATTGCCTTGTCAAATTTTTCATGCCATTGCTTTGGCGCTTGTTTTAAACCATATAATGATTTAACTAATTTACACACTTTCTTTTCTTTTCCTGGAACAGAAAATCCTTCTGGTTGTTCCATGTAAATTTCTTCATCTAACTCACCATTTAAGAAAACGGTTTTTACATCAATTTGATGAATTTCTAGATTGTACAACGATGCAACAACAATAAGCGTTCTAATGGATGTTATTCTAGTAACCGGTGAGTATGTGTCAAAGTAATCAAGACCTTCTTTTTGTCTAAATCATTTGACCACAAGTCTCGCCTTGTATTTGTCAATTGATCCATCCGCTTTCATTTTTCTTTTGAAAATCCACTTGTACCCAAGAGGTTTACAACCTGGTGGCAAATCTACCAATTCCCAAGTGTGATTTTGCAGGATGGATTCAACTTTACTGTTTATAGCTTCTTTCCATAAAAGAGCCTCAGGACTGGACATAGCCTATTTAAAAGTTAAAGGCTCATTTTCTAACAAAAAAGTTAGAAAATCTGGACCAAAAGATTTTGAGGTTCTAGCACGTTTACTACGCCTAGGTTCATTTTCCTCATTTTGATCTATCTTTTGCTCTTGATCTTGATCTTGTTCTTAATCTTAACTAGTAATAGCATCATAAGATTTTTTATTATTACTAGTCTCTTGTCCAGTCTTATTTGGAAATACATGTTCAAAGAATTATGCATTCCGAGATTCAATAATAGTATTTACATGCATTTTGGTATGTTCTGATTTATGAATCAAAAATCGATATGCACTACTATTCTAGGCATAACCAATGAAAATGCAATCAACAGTTTTAGGACCTATCTTAGTTTTTTTAGGACTAGGAATAGCCACTTTAGCCAAATACCCCCACACTTTTAAGTATTTGTGGGATGGTACTCTCCCATGCCACATTTCATAAGGTGTTTGATTCACTTTCTTACGGGATACTTTGTTAAGTATATAATTAGCAGAAAGTATTGCTTCCCCCCACAAGTTCTGAGGTAATCCAAAACCTATTAACATGGCATTCATCATTTATTTTAAAGTCCTATTTTTCTTTTCAGCAATTCTATTTTGCTGAGGTGAGTAAGGAGCGGTGATTTGATGAATTATTCCATGTTCTTTACAAAATTCACCAAAAGGTGATTCATATTCGCCACCTCTATCACTTCTAAGTTTCTTAATCTTCTTACCAAGTTGATTTTCAACTTCATTCTTGTATTGAATGAAAGTTTCCAAAGCTTCATCCTTGGTTCGAATTAAATAAACATAACTATATCTGGTATAGTCATCTATAAAAGTGATAAAACATTTTTTCCACCTCTAGTTTGAATTGATTTAAAATCACAAATGTCACTATGAATTAATTCAAATGGTTTTGTACTTCTTTCAATTGAATGAAAAGGAGTTTTGGATAATTTTGCCTCAACACAAATTTTACACTTATGATTTAAATCAATGATAAATTTAGGTAAACATTCCATATTAATTAATCTACGCAAAGATCTATAATTAACATGTCCAAGTCTACTATGCCATAAATTTGAAGACTCAAGCAAGTAAGAAGAAGATGTATTTTTATTAATAATAGAGGGTACAACAGTCATTACATTCATTTTGAAAAGGCCATCAGACATGTAGCATTTTTCTACATACATCCCGTTTTTGGTAAGTACAAACTTGTCACTTTCAAAAACTAGCCTAAACCCATTTTTACTCAACAAAGATCCGGAAACAAGATTATTGCGAATGTCCGGTACATACAGCACATTGTTGAGAGTGAATTCCTTTCCAAATGTCATCTTCAGAACAATCTTTCCTTGTCCTTCAACTTTGGAAGTTGAGGAGTTGTCCACTATAGAATAAGATGTAAACATCTTTTTGTCGGCACAGATATGGCGAGTAGCACCGGATTCCACCCACCGTTCTTTCGGATTTCCGACAAGGTTTGTATGACAACCCAACTCCATATTATGCCAATTGATTTTAACTATGCTTATAATTATGAGCTTGATATGATTTTGAATGTTAATTATATGATTATATGCATTTGTGAAATTCTACCTGTTCACCGTAGGAAAATCTGTTTGATTTTCTGTTATAAAATTTAAATTAAGGGCCGTAGAGGCATCAGAAACTAAAATTGATTGTACCATCGTAATTAGCATAATTTTTAGAGCCTATGATAAAATTTAATTAGAAATTGATTCGGATCAGAATAATTAGATTCAAAATGATTAAATTAGAGCATTGTTACTTAGCCTAATCAATTTGATTAGCCAAGCTTATAAATGGGCCTATATGCACTCAATTCCTCATTTTGAACTCACCTTGGCTGAAAACACATTCTAGAGAGAGAGAGAGGGCCAGTTTAGAGAGAGAGAGGGAGCTCAAATTGTGGAATTTGGCTCAAGAGTTTGGAAATTTGGAAGCTAAACTCAAGAATTAGCTTGAAATTGGAAGAATTGAGCCTCTAGGTGAGTGTTTAGACATGAGTTCATGAGTTTGAGATGTAATTATGTGAACTCAAGGGTAAATTGTAATCAAGCATATGAATTGAATTGAATTTGATGAATTTCAAGTCAATGTAATCATGCATGTAGAAAATTGCCATGAATTTGCATAATCTAGCATGTAGCATGTTAATTATGAAAATTTGAGTATCAAATCATACATGCATGCATAAATTTAATGAGCTTCATGATTTTGAGCATCATTTATGCCATTTGAAGTGGGATTGGAACCAATGGTTGACATGCATGAAGGATTCATGAAGTTATGAAATGTGTATGAAGCTTGAATGCACAAACTATGGTCACATCAAGAAGAATGATGAATAATTTGGTGAGTTAGATCATGATTTTGAGTAATTGGTCTCAATTATCCATATTCTTATGTCATATAATGGGTTTCCATGTTTTTGGCATCAACTTGCAAGCTTTGGACCCTTGAACATCAAGTTTGAACTTCAAACAGAATTCTGGAAAACCCAGAATTCGGCTTGTCATTGTAGCTCCCAGAAGTTTTGCAGAAATAACATGGTGGCTCGAGCGGATGAATCTGCGCTCGAGCGTACCCTGCCCTGCGTGACTCCTCGCTCGAGCGTCAAAAGCCTCGCTCGAGTGTAAATTACAAGTAACTAGAAGTTTGCAAACCAAAAGGGTCCGCTCGAGCGCATCGGAGCGACCAAAGATGCGCTCGAGCGGAGGACCCTGTTTTAGAAATTTTGAAAAGGCATTTTATGTTTTGTTTTCCATTTTCTTTCACTTCTAAGCACTCTTAAGCATGCATTGGACATTCTAAATGGATTAAAGAGCATAAAAGAAGCCTAAGAACATTATGCGACTTAAAGAATGGAATGAATTGAATTATGGCCCATTGTGTTATGAATTATGTAGGGTCAAGCGCAAGGGCGAATCAAATACCGAATTATAGTGAGTAATATCTTAGTAAAGATATTTTTGTATATGTATTATTTCCTAAATGTGGTCTACGTGGTAATTTTTAAACTTATGAATTCACACTATAAATGAGTATTCTATCTGCCCGTTTCGTGAAAGAATATGTAAAATGAATGTTGTGAAAATGGAAAATGAGCCTAAGGCCATTTGGTATATTTGACAAGGACATAGATGAGGCCTAAGGCTGTTTGGAATGTTTAACAAGATAGACTAAAAGTCATTTTTTACATGAGTTTTGTATGATTGATGAATGGACCAAAGGTCGTTTTGAGTATAAATACGGATGCGACGCATAGCTATGAATATGAGAATGTTAGACCCAAGGTCGTTTAGTATTATGACATGAAGGACCGATGGTTATTGATACATGGATCCATTAGACCTGAAATTGGTCTATGAATGAGTATTGGACCCGATGTTGTTTTGTATAGATAGACCCAAGGTCGTTTTATGTGTGATGGACCTAAGGTCGTTTTTTATATGAATATGATGTGTTGGACCCGAGGTCGTTTTGCTCATTATGGTCTATAAATCTGATATGAATGGGAATAGTAGTTCAACTGTTTAAATTATAAGTATGACCTATTTATAAACGAATCTCATTCATTAACCTCTTTACCCTAGTATTATTCACTGGGCATTAGTTCACTGTTTATATTTATGTATGTAGGTGAATAGCGGGATGTGCAGCCCAACCCCAATGAGCGATGAGAAACCATGTTTTGAGAGATTAACCAGAGTCGTGTCACACAAGAGGCCTTGCTTTTGCTTTACTGCTCTTTGAACCTTTTGTGGTCATGCATGACCAACCTTAACTAACTTGGTGTATAATCTGAATTTTTGTTAACACTGGTTTTGAATAATCCTGGGTGTATGTATGACATATTTAATGTGAATATACATATGGTGTGAGTTATTATGTGAATGTATGAATGTATGGTTAAGCCATGTATGCACAGCTCAATGGACAATCTTAGAAAATTTTCTTCCGCAATTTGGCCCCCTATTATTAAATACGTTTTGATTTTCGACTAAGGCCGCAGGTAATCTCATGATTACTGGCCGATTACGACTCTAATCCATAAGGGCAGGTTAGGGTCATGACAGTTTGCCTCGGAAACAACTGTAGAAAGATTTATGTCATCTACACCATTGGAAATATTGTCCATTTCGGTCATATGGGCTTGAGCAGTCTTCTTGCTTGTTCTTCCTTTGCCTTTGCACTTGCTACGACAATCTTTGGCCCGATGTCCATTTTTGTCATAGATGTAACACTTGCCATTAAACTTGTACTTTTTATTTTTTCCCCTTTAGAGCCTTGTGCGGAACTTTTTCCAGAAAACTTCCGTTTCTTTGCTTTTGGAGCATGTTCCACCACATTTGCTTTTGACTCCATTAGATGCTTACCAGCCCGCTTCTCTAAATTGCGGTTGTCCTCCTCAATCCTCAAACGCACAATTAATTCTTCTAAAGACATTTCTTTGTGCTTGTGTTTGAGATAGTTCTTGAATTCCTTCCAACCTTGTGGTAATTTCTCAATTAAGGCTGTAACTTGGAAGGATTCACTGAGAGACATGCCTTCTGCGTGAATGTCATGCAGAATGAGTTGGAGATCTTGAACTTGGCTGATCACAGTGTTAGAATCAACCATCACAAAGTCCAGGAATTTGCCAACCACAAATTTCTTTAAGCCAACATCTTCTGTTTTGTATTTTTTCTCCAAAGACTCCTAAAGTTCTTTTGCTGTCTTGATAGGACTGTAGACGTTGTATAATGTGTTGTCAAGTCCGTTCAAGATGTAGTTCCAGCAAAGGAAATCAGCATGTTTCCAAGCATCGACCAGAGGAACCACTTGCCGGTCAGTTTCATCCTCTTTCAAAATAGGAGTATCCTTACGGAGAAAACGAGCCAGGTTCAGAGTTGTAAGATAGAACAATATTTTTTGTTGCCATCTTTTAAAATCAGTTCCTGAGAACTTCTCTAGCTTCTCACCATGATTGACTGGCACAGTCATAACAGGAGGGATTGGAGCAATTGTAGCCACCACACTAGTACTTGTTTGGGCATTAATTTGACCAGTTTCAGTAACCATAAATTCTAAATTATAAAATAAAATTATAATTAGAATTTTATACTACACAGAAAAATTTAAACCAAAACCATAGAATTTTAAATTCTGTAAAATAAAAAAAAACAAGAATTGTAACTTTTATTTCCAATTAATTTGAAAATAAAATAAAATTTTATTTAACCAAATTAATTCCACATAGAAAATTAAATTTCTGTAATACTTCAATAATTAAAATACAGAAACAGAATTTTAATTAATGAACACTCAGAAATTATTTCTGAAACCAAAATTAATTTCTGACAAACTTTCACAAATAAATATTTTGAATTGTTAATGACACCAGTATATTACTACTAGTTGTCAAAGAAAATAGACAGTATATCACTACTATCTGTCAAATAGTATATTACTACTATTTGTTTTCCAACCAGAATATTATTTTGTAAAATCACAGAAAATAATTTCTGTAAGAAGAAGAAAGAAGAAAGGAAACAAACGAAAAAATTATGTATAAACAGAATAATTCGAATCTGTCTTAAGATTGTTGGAACAATCATCTGTGTATAATAAATAAATTGAAACCACATCAAACAAATAAAATAAATAACTTACTGAATTTATTTTATCGAATCGAATGAATAATAAAAAGATCAAGTCAAGTGTGTGACACTCTGTCCTTAAGACAGATTCACCTTGTTTCGGTGCTTACGAACTAATGGTGCCTATCTTCCAGGATACAATGATCTTCACAAATTGTAGTAGCACTCCAAACAATTTGTTCGGCGAACAAGAACCTTGTATTTTATACTCTCTTTAATTTTTCCCTAAAATAATATGAAGAATAATTTATGCAAAGGAGCAAAATGGGACAGCAAGAAATATGAATTTTTTAGACTGTTTTTGGATCACCAAGACTGCTGGAAATGGCAGATATTTATAGGCAAACCAAATTGACCCGAACAGGTACAAAAAGGAAGTGAACAGGTGTAAATTCGACTGGACAGATACTGTTTGAAATTCAAACAGATCTGTTGGTAACTACTAGACAGATTTGAATATGTCTGGGCAGTTTTATAACTGTCCGGGTGCAAACAGTTTTGGACTGTTTAATCTGTTTGAATTTCGGACTAGAAATGGACAAAAATCTTGAATTCAAATTTGAATTAAATTCTCACAGAAAAATTTAAATAAAATTTTGTCCAAAACATTAATACTAGAACCGACCCAATCCACAAACCACACCCATGCCCAGTACGGCTCGGCTGAACGGTGGCGCGCGCATGTGTGGTGGTTTGACCCAAGGTTCCATTTGTCCATAACTCCTCCCTTCTACAAACTTCGGGTGCTCCTTGGGGCCCAACCCAGGTGTTGCCACCTAAAGTTTATATACATACACAAACTCTCTTAAAGTTTCAATGTGGGATAACCATTTCAAGGAAACCTACATTTTACTTCTTTAAATGTCCATTCCATGAACCTGAAAACGACGTCAAGTTCCCATTCACTCATAAATGGTTTTAACAAACCGTTTTCACTGCGTGACTTACCACGCGGCAAGGAACACGTCCCCTCTTTGGACCCACCCCAAAAGATGAGTGGACCCGACTCAATTTTGGGCTCAAAATTGGCCCAAAATAAACCTATAAAAACCAAATTTTCCAACATGAACACACCCTGGCCCAATGGTAAACCTGTGCTTTTCTTTAAAATTTTTTGGGGTATTGTTGGTCAAGAGGTTTGTGGTGCTATTCTGGGAATTTTGAATGGAAACCAAGATGTTGCACCTCTAAATGGCACTTACATTGTTCTAATTCTGAAGATAAAAGACCCGAAAAAGTTTGCTCAATTCCATGCAATAAGCCTCTACAATGTGATATATAAAGTGATGTCAAACATGTTGGCTTATTGTCACAAAATGGTCCTTCCATCGGTTTCATAAAATTAGAGTGCTTTTATCCCCGGGCACGTTCTTCGTGACAGTGTTTTGACCGCATTTGAAGTTTTCCACCATCTTAAAAATCTTCAGCAAGGTTCTGAGGGGTATATGACTCTCAAGTTTGACATGAGCAAAGTGTATGATCAAGTCAAGTGGTCGTTCAGCTAAGGTGTCATGCAACGCATGGGTTTTGATCAACAATTTATTAGCCTTGTGATGAGTTGTGTGACCTCGGTTCATTATTCAGTCCTAATTATTAGTGTGCCTTCTCAGAATTTTTGACCTACAAGAGGTTTGCGGCAAGGAGACCTGATTTCACCATACTTGTTTCTTCTTTTGTGTTGGGGTTTTTTCGACTTTACTATGCCGGGCTGAAGAGCGTCATCAATTGACGGGTGTGGCAATTAATCGGTATAGTTCGTGTATTTCACATCTATTGTTTGCAGATACTAGTCTAGTGTTTGCTAAGGCCAATGTTATAGAAACGCTTCAGTTGACATAAATCCTTTAACAATATAAGTTGGTGTTGGGTCAGAAAATTAATCTGGAAAAATCTTGTATTTATTTTAGCAAAAAAGTGGGTGTGGAGGATCAAGATGTTATCAAAGCTCTGTTTGGGGCGGCTGATTTGAGGACAAATGCAAAGTATTTAGGCGTACCATCTTTCGTGGGGAAATCAAAAGCTAAGGAGTTTGGGTTTATTAAGGATCGGGTGTGGAAGAGACTCGATGGATGGAAGGAAAAGTTACTTTTGACAACTAGGAGAGAAATTTTGATTAAGTTAGTTGCACAGTTGATACCCACCTTCATCACGTCCTATCATGGTTCTAAATCGCAGTAGCGGGTAACGTAACGGTATCGATCACGGAGTATCGATATCGGTAGTATCGGTCAGTACGTATCGGAAATGGGGTGTCACGACGGTGAAATTTTAAAAATCATTTCACAGTTTTTCAGCTTTTTCTTTTCTGTACCAGTCTGAACCGATGAGTATCAGTCCGTCGTGGCTTGTGTAACAGCTTGGGTAACGGTTACAGACCGATACGTACTAGGACTCGGCCGATTCTCCTATGATTTTCGTTCTTAGTGGTATACCAGTCTGTATCCGTCTCAGTGCCTCTTTTCCGATACGAATCGGCCGGTTTTTAGAACTATGCGTCCTATATATATATATATATATTTTTGTTTCCGTGATCTGAATTTTTTGATTTAGAAGTTTAAGTGGGGCTAGTGCGAAGAAAAGAAGAAGATTTACTAAGTTTCTTGGGACAAATTGTGTAAGTCGAAAAATCAAGGTGGTATGGGATTTCAAAATTTTGTTTCCTTTAACATGACAATGCTCGCAAAACAGTGCTAGCGGATCCTCAAGAACCCGCAAACGTTGATGGCCAGAGTGCTCAAAGGTAAATATTTCCCTAACGTGTCCTTCTTGGAGGCTCTGTTGGGTTGTAATCCTTCATATGCATGGCGTAGCTTACGGCAAGCTAGGGGTTGCTCCAGAAAACATTGCGGTAGCGCATCGATAAGGGCATTCAGTCAAAATTTGGGAGGGGAAATGGATTTTCAGACCGTCATCATTTCAAATTCTATCACCTCCAAGTCAACTACCTATGGATGCTACTGTTAGCTCTTTGATTGATTTCAATCGAAGATGTTGAAATGTGGCAAAGATTGAAAGATCAATTTTTGGATGTTGATGCTGAACATATTTTGAATTTGCTTGTGTGTCCGAGGTTTCCCAATGATACTTTGGTTTGGCATTATACCAAGAAGGGGGTTTTTACGGTAACCTCGGCCTATCACCTCCAATTGTCCCTCATGAATAGTGTAATGCAGGTAGGTTTGTCGAACTCTGAAAGAGACAATTATGGATTCTGGCATGATTTGTAGCGGTTGAAAATTCCATCCAAGATTAAAGTTTTTGCTTGGAAGGCTTGTCTCGATATTTCACCAGTCAAGATGAACTTAAGGAAGAAAAATTTAGTTGCCTATTTTGGCCCACTGTGACATCTGTGGTAGTGGCGAGGAGACATTACGTCATTGTTTCTTTGAGTGAGAATTTGCTGAAGAAGTGTGGAAAACGGGAGGCTTGGTGGGGCTATAGCATCTTAGCGAGGCAGTGGGCTATCTTGATTGGGTCTGCCGTGTTGAGCAGCTCCATGGAAGTTATGGATTGGGTTTGTTGGTTTTGATGAGCTGGGGGCATTTGGGGGCACCGCAATCAGGTTGTCTTTGCACAACGGACTCGTGCAGCGGGAGAAGTTGCTGAGATGGTTCTTGATCAATATCATGCTTTTATTAATGCCCAACAAAATGTTTGAGTGATTGAGAAACTTTTAAGGCCCAGCGTGCTTCAAGCCTTGGTGTTGTTGTTAGGGGCCATATGGGTGAAATATGAAGAAAGTCTGAAGATATTTTTTTTTCATTAATTTCATTCCATCTCTCTACAAGTATATATATACACATGGTAACCACCTAACTAATTCTATCTAACTAATCCTAACTATGTAACTGTGTAACTATATCTTGTTATATAGAATGCTAGTCTACAACAGAATATATCTAGCTATTATACAATTGTCGTATCTGCAGATGATGAAAGATCCTTATCATTTCCCCGTAAGATAAGGGGTGGAGAAACAACCCTTAGCTTGGATGTGAGAAAGGCAAATCGAGCAGAGGACAGTGGTTTAATGAAGACATCAGCAAATTGAGCCGAGGTTGGAACATACTTGAGCAACAATGGGCGAGCGGCAACCTTCTCGCGAACAAAATGACAGTCAAGGTTCTGAAAAGCGGTTGCGGTCTTCGTAACGGTGGCGGTGGTGCGGTTGCGGTTGCGGGGTGTAAAGGCCGCAGCATAACGGTTGCGGTTACCGGAACTGTGAATTTTTTTATTTTTCGCACAATTTGCAAAAAACTTACCGATACGCATATTTTTTTTTTAGAATCATATTTATTGGGTTTTAAAATAAATTTAGATAATTTTTCATAATTTTTAAGTATGATCCAATATATTTCATATTTTTAAATCACTATAAAATAATTTTTTTACATTTTATTTCAATAATTAATGACTTTATATGTCATAAATCCATGTTACACTTGTGGCAAAAATTTCTTTTATTGGACTTAGATGTATAAAATTATTTTTAATTATTATACTTGTGGAAGCATATGTGCATTTTAACTCAAATAGTTTTAAAAAAGTATACATCTTAATGGAAGAACTTGACAAAGTACATAACATCATAGCATAAATCACAAATAATAGAGAGTACATTTTACATGATGTTACTACTAAAATTACATAATGTCACCACCAAAATGAGTGACGTAGTGCATCTTGGGATTCAGATTGTTGAGTTTGATTGTTGCTGCTACCTTCACCCCACCAAAATGAGTGACGTGGTGCATCTTGGGAATCAGATTGTTGAGCTTGATTACTACTACCTTCACCCCATCCAGTAGGAAATATATAAGTAAATGTGCTCATCATGTCATCCCTTTTTGTTTCGTGCATTGGGAGAGAAAATGGATACCTTGGCTGAAAAGGATCAACATACTCTTGTTGGGCTTGTTGATAATTTGGCAAACTGTATCCTAGAGGACTATATTGTTGAGGGGGCCAAGGATAATTTTGTTGAGGTGGGTAAGGATAGCTCTGGCTATCACTGCTATAGGATGGGTAAGGGTGATATGGATAACTATGACTACTATCAGATGAATCAAGCTGTTGTTCTCTACTTCTTATTCTTCTTTCATCCCTACGTGTATCACTACCACGAAACCTCCTAGGTAGTTGGGGTAAAGGTGCAACAGGTTCTCCAATATCATAATGTTCCCCAACATCACATAATCCAAATCCTCCAATAAAATCTTCACTTCCTGCACCAAAACTAGTACCATCACCGCCATCACCACCATTGTCGCCACCCACCACCACCACCGTCACCGTGAGAAGTGCCTTCACCATCACCATCATCACCTCCTCCATCAGATGGTGTTAAACCACCACTATTATCACTTTGAGTTGGAGTAGGAGTTGAGCTTTGAGAAGTGCGTCGAGCTTGATATCTATGGGTGCCACCACCATCGTTTCCATCGCTGCCATCGCCGCCATCGCCATTGCTGTCGTTGCCACCACCACCATCATCATCTGAGACCAAATCTAGCCATTCAGAATTATCCACACCATCTAGCAAAGGATTTTCCCTTTCTTCTATCCATGGACTTATTGGATCATCTTCTTCAAATATATAATCCAAGTTAATAGGATTAAAACTCCTATCAATCTCCTCTTGGCTGCTTCTTTTAACGTGTCTCAATTTTAATCTCATGTTGTAGGTGATGAAGACTAATCTTTGAATTTTCTTATATTTCAATCTATTCCTCGTCTTCGTATGGATGAGACTAAAAGTACTCCAATTACGTTCACAGTGAGATGATGGTGGTTTGACTTAATACTTTCACAGCTATTTTTTGAAGTTCAGGAGCACAACTGCCATGAATAATCCACCACTCAGCTGCACAAAATTACATTACACTAGACATAAGTCAAAATATGATAAAAAATTATTTAAGTATTTATATATTGTAAATTTGTAATTTTGAAAATAAAACCTGGATTTGATTGTTTCCATGCTCTTTGTGCTAAAGGAGTGCCAAAAGTTTCCTGTTTATCTCGAAACAGCAACAACTACAATTTGGACAATCATTACAAGTAACATTTGCAAAAGTAGATTATTACTATTAAAATTTAAATAATTGGTACGTACTTGATTTGTTGCTTTCACTTGAGCATCCATATTAGGCTCCAGTCTGGTAATGACTTTTTTAAGTCCATCCATCACTTCTCTTATCATTTCATTGGATGAGATAACACCATATTGGAATTGAGGATTTAAAAAATATCCTTCAAAAATAAGAAGACAATTAATAATTGTAAATAAATATACATTTTATAATTGAAATCGTAACACTTACCAACCGCATGCAAATCTTGATACAATTGAAAAGACCATCGAGTATCAATAATTTTCCAATAGTCGGTGTAGTAGCGGCAATCTCTTTTAATTGCCAACTTTGCTCTATCCATAGCTTCATATATGAAACTCATTGTTGGCATCTCATCCCTATCAACCAACCTCAATACTCTGACTAAGGGCTCATGAACTTTACAAAGCTCTGTTGCTTTCTGCCAAAACTCCTTTCCCAAAATAATTTTTTTCACATTGTAAGGCTGTCCAGTCTTTGCCTTCCCCCATCTAGAATTTTTCCACTCATCACTATTAAACATAGCTCTCAATTGTTGTTTATATCTAACAATACTCTCAATGGCAAAAAAATTTATAGCAAATCGAGTAATGGCAGGTCGAATCAATTCTCTATCTCCAGTGAATTTTCTCATTAAATCCAACACCCATCCACTATTATAAATGAAATTAGTAATGGTTTTACCATCTTCAATCACCTTTGCTACACTTTTCTTATTGGCTATGTCTTTTAACATGAGATCAATATAATGTGCTGAACAACCTGTCCAATATAAATGTTTCCTTTTTCTCATTAACATTTTACCGGCAGCTTTCAATGCAGGTTCATTATCAGTTACCACTTGAACAACGTATTGTTCTCCAATTTCATCAACAACTTTATCTAACAACCCAAAATAATATTCAGCAGTCCTACTAATAATATTAGAGGCATCAATTGATTTGTGAAATATAGTACCTCTATTGCAGTACACTAAGAAGTTGATGATGTGTTGCCGAGTTAGACTGCTCCAACCATCACACATGATGGATACACCTCTCTCTGCCCAAATTCCCTTAAATGATCCTATCCATTCTGTCATTTCATCATGCTCCATGCCCAAATATACTTCAGAAACTTCATAAGCACTAGGACCCTTTACTCCTGGCCCTACTTCAGCAGCAACATCAAGCATGGGTTGTGTATACTCTGAATCAACTGCATTGAATGGAATACGATTATAGAGTATAAACTTGGACACTGCCCGTCCCAATCTCTCTTTTAGCTTCTGTAAATTCATTGTAGAGATTTTTCGCTGCTTTGTACTCTTGCTCTTTTGGAGTTCTACATCCATTGCCCTCAACCTTGCTTCAGGAGCATTGGGCTTAATCCAATTACGTCCACTCCCACCAGTTTCACGCACAGATTGTGATCGACGAAAAACATTAGCAATACCTGACCCTTTTGGCATTCTTTGAGCACTACCCCCTGCACCAGAACTACCACCTGCATCGTATTGTGATCCATGACCTGCAACACCTCGTCTAAATTGTTGCCTTCCTCCCATTGTTGTTGTGAACGAATACTTGCTTGTCTAGCCCTGGTCATCTCTGGATCAGAGTCAGAGTCATCATCTCGAAGATCTACAAAATCTCCCTCTTCATTTTCATCATAGAGATCATCTCCCCTAATATGTGCTTCCAATTCAGCTTTTCTCTTTTGTTTGTCTACTTTACTCATTTTCTTATTTTGTAAATGTTTCATCATTTCTTGCATCACGTCTCTACTAACATTAGGACAAGAACGCACTTGTCCTGTTTGATGTGCTAAATGTTGTTTGAAACGCGTAATCCCACCTTTAATGTGATGTCCACAAAATTTGCAAATAATATGATGCCTAGTGCCTTCAACTTGAGTTCCAAATTTCCAACCAATATCATCACTTGGGGGTTCATCATTGGCACCCTTTTGTCGTGGCATTTTTGAATATGAATTCTGCATCATTAATACATTTTTAAATTTATTTTTAAATGAAATGATTGTAAAAAAATATTTAAAATTAAATACTAAATAAAATAATTATAAAAAAATGTAACCACTATTTATACATTTGGATTTTACATGCCAATGTAATCATATAAAAATTAAAAAATAAATTATAAAAATATTTTTAAAAAAAGAAAATTTTGCCATAAAAATTGTTGTCACAACAAATTTTGTCATTAAAAAAAAAATTGTTATCACAACACATTACAATAAAAAATAAAAAAATATTTATAATTAAATGTTAAATGAAATGATTATAAAAAAATTCAACCACTATTTATACATTTGGATTTTACATGCTAATGTAATTAGGAATAAAGACATTTTTCATGGCATTGATTGAGCTATTGTTTTTATTTTTATTTTTTTATTTTAGAGAAAGACATTTTTTTAAAAAATAAATAAATTTGTGCTATCAAAATTGTTGTCACAACACATTACAATAACAAAATTTTTTTAAAAAATATTTCAAATTAAATACTAAATAAAATAGTTATAAAAAATGCAACCACTATTTATACATTTCGATTTTACATGCTAATGTAATCATATAAAAATTAAAAAATGAATTATAAAGAATTTTTTTTGAGGTATTGATTTTTTTTTTAAAAAGACATTTTAAAAAAAATAAAATTATGCCTTTAACAGTGTTGTAATAACAAAATAAAAAATATTTATAATTAAATATAAATGAAATGATTTACAGTTCAAAAAAAACAAATGAAATGATTATAAAAAAATGCAACCACTATTTATACATTTGGAGTTTACATGCTAATATAATCATATAAAAATTAAAAAATAAATTATAAAGAATTTTTTTTGAGGTATTGATTTTTTTTTCTTTTGAAAAGATATTTAAAAAAAAATAGTGACTTCAATATTGTTGTCACAACACATCACAATAACAAAATAAAAATATTTATAATTAAATATTAAATGAAATGATTATAAAAAAAATTGCAACAACTATTTATACATTTGGAGTTTACATGCTAATGTAATCATATAAAAATTAAAAAATAAATTATAAAGAAAAAATTCTTACATAGTTGTTTTTGGGCTTCAATCACTTGAGTATTTGTTATCTTTTTGAATAACCTGCAAGAAAAAAAAATTCAATAAAAACTGACATATATAAAATGTATTAATATAATTATAGGTGTTATGATTTTTAGATATTATAAAAAAATCAATCACTAATTATTATATATAAAATACTAAAAATAAATGCATAGCTCTATATATATATATATATATATATATATTTTAAAAAAATCAATCACTAATTATTATATAAAAATACTAAAAATAAATGCATAGCTCTAAATATATCACATAAATTTTGTAAGTTTTACAAAATTTAAAATCTGAAAATCATTGTAAAAATAAAATTAATAAAAAAAATAAAATTTGCTAGACACGGGTGTATCTTCCCAGGAAGCTGCACAAAAAAAAAAAAAAAAACAAATGTTATATTATATTATATAATTTATATACCTTCCCAAGGTGTATCTTCCCAGGAAGCTGCAAACAAAAATAAAATAAAAAAACAAAACAAAGGGGCAGCACTTCGGAGGAGATGAACAAAACAAAAAGAAGATCAGAGACTTCGGTCCAGGAAGCTGAGCAAACAAAACAAAATAAAAAAAGAAGATCAGAGAAGAGATGAACCTGTGGAAGCAGCACTTCGGTGAAGACGTAAACAGATCAGAGTTTTGTGTTGAAGAACAAAGGGGCAGCCGGAGAGTCACAGAACAGAGGCAGGTTCATTCCTCCTCCTCCCTCTTCCCTCTCTCTCTTCTCTCTCTCTCTCTCTATTTCTCACTCATATCATCCGTATTTCAGATCTGAAAATTTGTGGATGGATACACCTCACCTCGAAGTGGTTCATGTGTTGTAAAGCAAAGCATTTGAACCATGGATACCACATCTTTTGTTTTTTTGTTTTTTTCTTTTGTTTGAACCAGCATTTGCACTATCCGTATTTCTTTTGTTTTTTTTTTTGAAAATAATCAGCGAAAAAAGCCCTGTAACGGGTGTAACGGGCCGTTACGGCCGTTACGCCACCGTTACGACCGCTACGTCGGCCGTAACGGCCGATACACCTGTGAATTTCAATCACACCACAAAATCGGGGGTAACGCATGGTGCCTACCACCGAAACCGTTACGTAACACCGCATTTTTAAACCTTGATGACAGTCCACTTCGATGTGTTTAGAACGGTTATGGAAGATAGGATTGGCAGCCAAGGAAAGAGAAGAAAGGTTATCACACCATAGCACAGGAAGAGAAGGTTGGGGTATAGTAAATTCAGCAAGCAACATTTGCAACCAGGTTAATTCGGCAGTGGTATGAGCTAAAGAGCGATACTCAGCTTTGGTGGAGGTGCGGGATACTGTGGATTGTTTCTTAAAAGACCATGAGATAAGATTGGCACCCAAATAAACACAATACCCAGAAGTGGATTTACGATCAGATGGATCACCAGCCCAGTTGGAATCACTATAAGCCTGAAGATGAAAATTACTGGGCTAAAAGTGCAAACCGAGAGACAGAGTGCCCTGAACATATCGTAGAATGCGTTTGATAGCAGCAAAATGGCCATTGGTAGGAGAGTGCATGTACTGGCAAGCAGAGTTAACAACATAGGAGAGTTCAGGCCTTGTAATGGTAAGATACTGAAGAGCCCCAACAATACTACGATAGAGAAAAGGTTGGGGGAATAGAAGAGAAGCATGGGGAAGAAGAGGGGGTTTGAGAGAGATAGGAGTAGCACAAGGCTTAGAATCCTTCATTCCGGCCTTCGCAAGAATATCAGTAACATATTTTGATTGGGAAAGAAAATAGCCATGAGGAGAAGACTGAACCGAGATGCCTAGAAAATAGGAGATGTGACCCAGTTCCTTCATGGAAAATGCCTTGTGCATGTGGGTGAGAAGAGTCTGAATAAATTCTTCATTAGTGCCAGTGAGGAGAATGTCATCAACATAGATGAGGAGACAAGTGATAGAAGAAGTGGTCTTGCGGACAAATAAAGAGGAGTCACATTTGCTTTGAAGGAAACCTTGAGAAAGAAGAAATCCAGAAAATGTAGAGAACCATGCTCTTGGTGCTTGCTTTAAGCCATAGAGAGCCTTATGTAGTTTACAGATCATAGTACGCTTAGAGGGATCAACAAACCCAGGTGGTTGATCCATGTAAACTTCCTCCTCAAGATGACCATGTAAAAAGGCATTACTAATATCCAGTTGTTTGAAGGGCCAATGATGATGTAAAGCCAAACATAACATGATTCGAATGGTGGGTTGCATGGCCACATGACTGAATGTATCGTGAAAATCAATGCCCTATTGTTGAAGGAAGCCCTTAGCGACAAGTCTAGCTTTATGTCGGACAACAGTTCTATCAGAATTTGTCTTGGTTTTAAAAACCCAATTGCACCCAATAGATTGCTTGGATGGAGGAAGAGGAACAAGGGACCAAGTGCTCTGTTGCTGAAGAGTAGTATACTCATCAAGCATGGCTTGGAACCAGACAGGAGAGAGAAGAGCATGGTGGTATGAGATGGGTTCAGTATCATCCGGAGAAAGAGGAGTGGAGGTTATAAGACAAGTAGGGTGAGATTTCGATCGAGTAGTCATATGATGAATATTAGGAATAGAAGGAGTAGAAGGGTGAGAAGGTACGAGCACAGGAGGTAGATGGGGCATTGGTAACTGAGACAGAGACGGAGATTGATGAGAACAAGGAGGCTGTATTGCAGGGTGTAGTAGAGAAGAAGCAGGTGGAGGCGGCAGAGAGGAAGTAGACTGCGGTACTGGGAAAGAAGACGGCTGCACTGGTGAAGTAGACTGCTGTGGCAGAGAAGAAGTATGCTGCTGCAGTAGGGAAACAGACTACGGTAGAGGGGAAATAGGCTGCTGCAGAGAAGGAGATATAGGTGTGGATGAGGAGAAAGGGGTAGGTGACCAAAAGAAGGTTTGGAGTTGAGATAAGGAAGACTGTGAAGACTTGGAGGACTGTGAAGAACAAGTAGAAAAGGGAAAAGATGCCTCATGAAATCTGACATGCCGAGAAAGAAAAATTTTGCCTGTGAGAGGATTAAGGCATCTATAACCCTTGACAGACGGGTGATACCCGAGAAAGACACAAGGAGCTTATTTGGGTGCCAATTTATGAGGAGCATAGGGCTTAAGCCAGGGGTAACACAAACAACCAAAGACTCTGAGGTTAGAATAGTCAGGAGGATGTTTATAGAGTAATTCATAAGGAGATAAACCAGAAAGATTTTTGCTAGGAAGCTTGTTAATGAGATATGTGGCGGTGGCCATGACATCAAACCAATAGGTAAGTGGTAAAGAAGAGTGATGTAAAAGAGAGATCGCAGTCTCAATAATATGCAAATGTTTGCGCTCGGCAACCCCATTTTGAGATGGAGTGTGAGGACAAGAGAATTGGTGATGAATGCCATGAGTTTGTAGAAACACTTTCATAGATTGATTAATAAACTCACCACCTCCATCAGACCTTAAAATCTGAAGAGGAAACCCAAATTGTTTTTCAGCAAAAGCTTTGAACTCCAAATTTTTTTAAAACACTTCACTTTTGTAATAAAAAGGATAAATCCATGTAAAATGACTGAAATCATCCACAAACAACACATAATACTTGTAAGTAGAGGAAGAACAATTAAATGGACCCCAAACATCAGTGTGAATTAATGCCAATGGATTATTACAGATGAATTTGAAAGTTTAAAAGGTAGTCTATGGCATTTTGAAACAGAACAAGCATTACAAGTCAAAGCATCTTTATTTGAGGAAGAAGACAAAGACAAATGTGGTTTCAACATTTGAAACTTAGAAAATGAAGGATGGCCTAAACGCATGTGCCAAGTATCTGCAGATGATGAAGTGTATGGAGCAGATACAGTAGAGGAGGAGCTTTGAAAAGCATGAGAGGAAGAGGTGGAAAGCACAGGAAAATGATAAAGTCCATTAGCATGCAATCCTTTATGAAGAATAGCTTTAGAGTTCTTGTCCTGAATGACAAAAGAAGAATCATCAAAGATAATGTTGCAGTTGTTATCTTTTGCTAACTAATGCACGGAAAGTAAATTAGAAGAGATTTTAGGAACATGAAGAATTTTATCAAGACGAAACGAATGATGAGGTGTAGGTAAGATACCTTTCCCAGTGTGATGAATGGGAAGAGAAGAACCATTGCCAATGATTACTTGATTGGTGCCAGTATATGGTTGATAGGAGTTAAGGTTATGAAGATCATTGGTAATATGATCTGAAGCTGCAGAATCTAAGAACCAAGGGCAAGACTGCTGAGATGAAGAAGAAGCATCATTTGGTGTAGAAGTAATAAATGCCTTGGACGGATGAGATGGAACAGAGGAAGAATGTGATTGTGACTGTGTTGAAGGATGAAATTACAGATCGAGACGATGCCAACAGTCTATGGCCGAATGATTAGCCTTTCTGCAAATTTGACAAATAGTTCCACAGGTAGATCGATTTCGAGATTGAGATCGGCCACGAAAATTGGAATATCGATTAGAACCGAATCAATTTCCCCGATATGTACCTCTTGAATCTCTTGAATCACTCCGAGGGGAACCACGATTATGATGATACGAAGTAAAACCTTTAGAGGAATTATCATCCTTCATGGCTGCTTAAGCAACAGTCAGATCAGAGGCATGTTTGATCTTATCTTCAATATGAATAGCCTCGGAGCAGAGGAGAGAAGAAAGTTCTTCCATTCTAATACTCTCCGATCAAGCTCGGATAACCGTTTTAATAGAATCATATTCAGCAGGCAATCTATTCAAAGTAATCAACACAATATCTTCATCATCAACAAAAGACGAAGCAAGATTCAACTGATCCACAATATTCTTAATATTGCTTAGGTAAACCTCCATTGAATCAGAATTTTTAGAAATTGAATTCAGCTTGTTCTTCAGCTGATGAATGTGAGATCGAGACAGAGAGGTGAAACGTTTTTCAAGCAACATCCATACCTCAGAACTGGTGCGAAGATGAAGAACAGTGGTGAATATTGCCGGAGAAAGCGTAGCGGTGAGACAACTCAAGAGATGTGAATCAATCACTCTCCATTGTACTGCTTCAGGATTACAAATTTCATTGCTTGAAGAATTCCGAATTGAATCTGGTGGACAACGATATGATCCATCAACAAATTTGAGAAGATCGGTTGCGCGAAGAATGTTCTGCATCTGGTTTTTCCAGATGAGAAAGTTTGTGCTATCAAGTTTGACAGTAATGAGAGAACCGAGATTTGAAATCAACATAGTGAGATTGGGAGGAATAGATGAAGAAGAAGCCATTACAGATCGCTCGCTAGAGTTTATCAGCTCTGATACCATGAAGAAAGTCTGAAGATATTTTTTTTTCCATTAATTTCATTCCATCTCTCTACAAGTATATATACACATGGTAACCACCTAACTAATTCTATCTAACTAATCCTAACTATGTAACTGTGTAACTGTATCTTGTTATATAGAATGCTAGTCTACAACAGAATATATCTAGCTATTATACAACTGCCGTATTTGCAGATGATGAAGGATCCTTATCAAAATGATTATGGCAATTTCCAAGCAGATTTCTTTGGTTGTGGATGTTGATCATTTGGAGCTCTTAGCGACTTTTCGAGCACTTTAATTTGCAGAGGAGCTTGGTCTGCATGATTTTCATTTGGAGGGTGATTCTCTTACTGCTATCATTGTTCTTTTTTGGTCATGGTTTTGAGCTTGTCATGTTTGGTCATGTTGCGGTTGAGGTAGCACAAGCTTTATGCAACTTTCGATCATGGTTCGTCTCTCATGTTTGTAGGAAGGTAATAGTGTTTTTACTCATGATTTGGCTAGACTAGCTATTCATTTCTCATTGCCAAGGGTTTGGATGGAGGATGTTTTGTAAGCCAAGTCTCCCAATGGGAGACTTAATGTGGCGCACATACACATTAATTTTATAAATATATTATGTATTATTTGTAGATTTATCCTTTCATGTGTATTTATTTTTACTTTATTAATTATTTAAAGTTATGGGTGATAATTATTAAGGGTGCCTAAATACTAAGAATTGTGAGGCCTTTGAATTTTATATTTCCATTAAGGCCCTTATTTTTGAATTATTTGAATAAAAACCCTTAATTTTTCGTTTATTTACAATTTGAACCCTAGAATCGAAAACGCGTCTCGATCGGAATTGTGCGAACCCTAATCAATCCCGGTAACTTAAAAATCATTTCTAATATGCTAATACTAATTAATTAACTCTCTAATTATAGAATAATCGCTCAAAAACCCTAGATTTTTTACTCTCATTATATTCATTCGGTTGATCATCTTTTAATTAGAAAACGAGAAACTTAAACCGAATTGCTTTCCCTAACCCTCATTTAAATAAATTCTATAGTTAAATTCGATATTCTAATTCATAAATTTGAACTCTAGTCCTCACACTTTAATTGAATTACACTTTAGCCCCAATTCAAGTACACATGTATATATATATATAAATGTAAAGTTATACCATTTCTTATCAAATCTTTTTGTACACAAAATCTACACTTATATATATGAATTTGTACATAAAATAAAAATAAAAATCCCCTCAAAACCTCATGCACATGGATGGCCACCCTAAAGGGATTCCTTGTTGTGAACTTTTTGGAACATGAATCCTTGATTTCATAAAAGAAATTTTGATTAAATCCCTAAATCATGGAGATATGCGTACCAATTTTCAATCTAGATCTATCTTGACCAAACTAGGACTAAATCATGTTTTAAACCATAATTAACCTTCTTAATCGACGTCCCTTTCATTCCACTTCAATCAAATACCAATTCTTTCCATCTAATTCCAATCCATGGCATTTTAGACTTTTCACCATAATTTTTCTATAAATAGAACCTCTCCCCTAGCATTTTTGCACATCACCCACACACACTCATATAATTTGTCTAGAGAGAGAGAGAGAGAGAGAGAGAGGAAAAGAAGAGAGAACCTTGGTGGAGGAGGAAGAAAGGAAGAGCAAAACTTGTCCATTTTAGCAAAGCTAGCAAATAAGTAAGCCGCAACATAACCCTTTCTTTTATTTTCTTATTCAAATACATGATATTAGAGGCTTAATGTACTAATTTTAGATGTGTATTTATGGTGTTCATGTGTTTAAATAAGAAGAGTTGAGCCTTAGTTGTCACCTTGCATGAGTTATTCCTTAAAATGAAACAAGGTTATCTTTATCTATCCATTTCTCACATTATTTTCAAAGGCATGCCTTCATTCTAAAAATTTGAGTTATTCATGTACTATTTAGCATGTTTTCATCATAAGAAAAGTGAAAAATTACTCATGGTTGCCCTCTGTTTCTATTACTTTTCTTATTTCAAACTTTGTACAAGAAAGACCGTTATTTTTAACCCACTTTCAAAAATTCTATAAAATTTCATAAACATCCTCTTGACCTCATTTTTATATAAAATCTTTCCTTAAAGTGTTATCTTTCAAGTAAAAGTGGTTCCATTTAAAAAGAATGAGTTGCTTAAGAGAAAATCTGATTTTCGTAACAGTGGACGAATTTGGATAATGCTGGAGTATTTCCTTAATAACTAAAAATCTAGAAAAGTTATCCATTTCTGAAAGATTATATGGAAACAAGATAAAATTCTCTACAAACCCTAGAAAGGCCAAGTTTGTAAAAAATCTGAAAAATGTCTATTAGATTGTGATCTTTAAAGTATATCCAATCTGAGAATTTATTTTTATTGATGATTTCACACTTTTCATTTCTTGAATGTGCTTCTTATTGGTTGTTCAAGCTATAGTATGACATCTACACATGTTTATGGTTATATTACCTTAATCTAATGCCTTGAATGTCTATTGTTGTGTAGAAATTATTATTTCAATTGCTTGTGCTAACCTTGATTAAAGCACCTAAACTAATGGGAAACATAATAAGAGTGGTAATGGGTTTTAGATCTCTTGAATGATGTTATGAGATAAGGATTGTGATAATATTGGTTGGCGGGATGTGTTCCGTATTGAAAGTAAAGTCTTGCGCAAGTAGTTGTTTCAAAACTCTTGAATGGACCGGTTGTATTCGAACTCTAGGTATTTATAATGGATAAGGTTGAAGAAAGTTCTGGGCAAGGCTTTTATTTTTACTATCTCTTTTGAGGTCCTCGATTGACACTATGCGGTACGTAACCGTTGTAAACATCCGAGATAAGGTCTGCAAAGTAACAAGAGGGGGCATACCAAATAATCTAGGGCCAATTCTTGCAATTGGGAGGATGAAATTTCTTTGAGAGATTTCTAGATTATTGACATCTAACTTTGTAACCTTTTTCTTGTTTACTTGAATGTCATGTTTCATTACTTCTTGTTATTATTGTGATTGTGTATTGGATTGGGAAAAAGGGACGAAGTGTGTGTGCGTTTATTGGACATTCAAAGCTCATGGCGTTTCATGCCAGGTATTGAAGACTATTACCTGGTCGAACACAAAGTTGGAGCATTTGAAGACGTATGATTATCTTAAAAGAATTAAGAATTAGTTTTGTTGAATCTCGTTTTGTAATCCTGTTTGGAATTGTAACGTTTAAATTTTTTTTTTAATTAAAACTTATCTCTTGTAATTATTATTTTACTATATCTATACATATCTTTTGTAACATATCCTTATTTTCTGTCAATTTATGTAGACCTTGTGTTAATACCTTGTTAATATCTGTCAAAAAAATAGCTTTGTTATATTAGGAGATTGGACTTTGAAGGGAGGCAAAATTGATTCTTCGAACTTTCTTGAGATCTTACTTGGTTATTGACCAAATCACTCATTAGTGATGTTTTTTAGACTTCATCCTTAGAGTAAATCTTGGAGCACCACACTTGTAATCGTAGAAACACCCTATAATTATTTGTTAATGTATTCCTTGATGTTCTTGATGTTTGGGGTGTCACAAGAACTCTAATAGTGGTTTGGCCCAGGCCTATCAATTTTCACTAACTGATAAGTTTCCTTGATAGAAGGAAACTAATAAGGTTTATTTGATAAGGCATCTATCTGATAAGGGTCCCTAACCTAGCAACTATAAATAGGCCTGTGGTTTTCCATCAATGAGGCACTCAAGTTCTACATAGGTTAGAAGACACTTATTCCTAAAGTATAAGTGAGGAATATAATATTGAGGGATTTAGAAGGTATACACATATCACACAACTTGATCAACAGTGGTTGGAGGAGGTTATTTTAATATTATTTTGTTGTATATCTATACACATATGGTTATATTATATATGTGTATAATTTTCTTACTTGTGATATTAGAGCTTATCTCTAAATCCATGTTGTTCAGTATACAGATTTATTATATATTAGAGAATATAGCATTAAATATATAATATGTTTGCATTAATAGTCAACATATGAACTCGTCTGTTTGCCTCCGATTAAAGTTATACTATTAAATTTGGATTTTGTTGACTAGTTATCTCTTTAAGATGACTTGAAATCATAAGTTGTATTATTTAAATATTTAATATATGTGACGACCTCGACATGCATATCATTACTGCATTTTTATTAAGAGAATTTGCATGTTTATGTGTCTAATTTTGTGTATACATGTTTGATTATGGAATACCTATTAGAATGCCTACTTTGAATTAGAAATTGAAGGCTCAAATGAATTCAAAAACTGAAATTAATTAGTTTAATAGACTAATTAGAATATTTAGAACCATATAGGAAGTTTAATTAAAATTTGATTCAGATTAAAATAATTAGAATAAATCAATTAGAACTAAATTAGATTAATTAGTCTTAAGCATACTTAATTAGCCTAATCTAATCTAACCTATATGTGTGTGTGTGTGTGTGTGTGTGTGTGTTTGTGTGTGTGTTTTAAGCATGGATTGAGTTCATTTCATAATCTTGAGTTGAAAATTGTAGAGAGAGAGAGAGAGAGAGATATCGGCCTTGTTTGGTTTGTTTTTCAGAAAAAATTTGGGAAAAATTCTCTACAAACAAATTTTTAAGAGTAATCAAACCAAACAAATTTTTTCAAAAAAAAATCTCAAAATTTGGTTTGGTTACCTACTTTCTAAAATCACACACACTCTCTCTCTCTCTCTCTCTCTCTCTCATACACATCAAATCAATCACTTTTTTTAAAACTCTCTCCCCAAAACAATTTTCTAAAACCAATTCTGAAAAAAGGCAAACCAAACAAGTTTTTATACTTTTTATCTCAAAAACTACTCTATAAACACAAACCAAACACACCCATCAACTTCTAGAGACAGAGAAAGAAGAATTGTGAAGAAAAAAAGAGGAAATTAAGGGAATTAACCCATAGAACTTCAAATTCAAGCTCTAGGCATGTATTTCACCTCTAATTCTTGAATTTAATCCAATTAGGAAGTGTAATCAAGATGAGAATTAAGAATTTGTAAGAGTAATTGGAGAATTCTTGAATTTAATCCAAGTAGGAAGTGTAATCAAGATGAGAATTAAGAATTTGTAAGAGTAATTGGAGAATTAACTTGATGATGGTGAGAATTGGTTAAGTAAGGACATGCATGCATATTTCATCATCTTTGAGTTGATTTTCCAAAGAATCTTTACATGTATTTAGAGGTTCTTCATGATTTTACATTGACTATATCAGATGTTGATATTTTGAAAGAAAAGAATTGAATTCTTTATATGCATGGAAAAATTATGAAGTTTTGGGTTTTGTTTTGAAAATTGAAGAGGTTTTGGGTCTATGGTTTGAAGACAATCAAGTATTCAATATTTGGAAAGTGTTTTTACATGTTATACCAGCTATGTAAGCTTTTGAACTTAAAACTTGTGTTTTGGAACTCAAAATTCTGTTATGGAAAACCCAGAATTCGACCTTATCGCTCGAGCACACTTGACTAGCTCCCAGTATTTTTGCAGAGCATTGCATTTGGCTCGAGCGACAAAGTGTTCGCTTGAGCAAACTCCACTTTTCATTACACTTGGCTCGAGCTACCAAGTTACCACTCGAGCCTACTTTGACACCATCCAGTACTTTTGCAGACTATGCAGACCGCTTGAGCGACCAAAGGTGCGCTCGAGCCGGTTGCCCTGTTTCAGCAACTTTCAAGTACACTTTCAAGTACATATTTTCACTTTCATGATATTTTAAGCATTCTTGGGCATTATTAGATCATCAAAGAGAATAAGCTAGAAACAAACACTTAAGGAAATTGAATTAAGATATAATATTTGTTTAATCAATGTGTTTCAATGTGTATTACTATGTGCTTTGTGTAGGTTGGTCACCCGAAGCATAACATCAGTACAAGCCCACTGAGAGTAATATCTCTATACAGATATGTTCTAAATTGTTCAATTGTGAAGTTTATGAAATCTTATTTTGTATTTATGAATGAATGTCTTTTTTGAAAATGTATTTGTGGCATCCTTTAGTAAGGTCTTTGCCTGGGGGACATAATACCATGGCCCATGGATTAATTGAAACACAAAGATCTCTGATGTTAGACCCTTGTGGTCCACATTGAATTACCCATTGTAGTTCTATTGATTGACCCGTTGTGATCCTATTGAATTGACCTTAATGGTCCCATTGGCTTCGGCATATTGATTTATTGTTACTCTATCAGATGTTACCACGTATAATGATTTGCAATGGATATTGTTAAAACGGATGTTTGGTATAAATTTGATATATGATTGTTTATACGAATTGTTTTGGATATTGAGAAGATATGTTTATGAAATGTTGAACTTCATTCATTAAACCCTTTATATTGATGTTACTCACTGGGCTCCAGCTCACCCCTCTCCCTTATATATATGTAGGTGAGCATGTGGATCGACAAGTTTAGAGTTGCTTTGGGAGTCTACCTCTTTTGTGAAGCCGTTTATGAAGTGCCACCGTGATGGGGCGTACTTGGTCTCAACTGGAGCCAAGCTTTTGTCAACCTTTTTATCTTGTTCTTTTGTTTTTGATATTTGAAGAACATGATGTATGTATGACGTTGAAGTCGAAGTTTTAACTTATTGTAAATATTATCATGGTTGATGAGTGAAGTTTAAATTATTTATGATATTTGTCATGTAAGCACTGCTCAATGGACCTACTTATATGTTGATAATGCTTCCACCAAGCCCCAATTATAATTATATGATTTAATTTTGTCTTTGAGGCCAAAAGTAATCTAGGATTATTGGCCGGTCATAACCTAAACCTCCAGGGGCGGGTTCGGGTTGTGACAATATCACAAACAAAATTGTTTGTCTATTAGAAAGTTACTAGTTTGGTTATATGTTTATATATAGGATTCTAGACTATGTCTTCTATCTGTTAATGATATATAATATGTTGACATTCATAATGTGTATATAAACATTTTGTCAATCACATCACGTTTTATAATTGAATAATTGTTATCCTTTAGCAAACTATATGTGGAATTGGATTTGGATTTATAACAAATTGTTTTTAAATCTAATTTATTTACAGTTTTTAGATGAATGATTTGAAACATTCCATAAAGTCTTTTAACAATTGATAGCCGCATAGGTATATGCTATTACTGTACATGCACATATTTTCATAATATTATAATGAATTAAACCATGCACTTTTAATTCTTTTAATGATTTATCTATTTGAATCCATCTCAATGACATGAATAGAATATTATTTTGTGTATAGATATATAAAAAGCACATACTATTTTCTTATCTATGCATTCACATGAAGTCTGATAACTTTATTTTGTGAACAATTTGTTTCAAAGTTTTACGACGCAAAAGGACCTATTTATAGAAATTAAGTAAAATATCTTGGGACCATTATAGATTTGTGTTTTGTTCCATTAAAAGTTATTTGATGCCTAATTTATAAGATGGTTGAGCGTTACAGTAATTTGAGAATAGTCATAGCATTTTAAATTATTGTTATGTGTGTAAATTCAAAAAATAATTATATTAGATGGCATTTTATTACTTGCATTTAAATTAGTAGAATTAATTATTTTTACCCACATAGAGATAATTGTTTTTATTAATTTATTTGGAATAAGATAGTCAGTTAAATATCAAAATAGAAATTTCCTATGTCGTTAGATAACGGAATTTTTATTTTGGTGAGAGATATTTACTAGTCTTATTGATACAGTTAAATAGATTCAATGCATGTTGCAATCTTTACCCACAGAGAGGTTATAATTTACTTTATTTTATTATTTCATAGCATGATTTGTTCTTAGTTATTGTAGTTGTTCCTACTACATTATTGAGTTCTGAATCATCGCATATTCCATTTTTGAGTGGTGAAAATTTTTCTAACTAGTAAGATAAGATTCTTTTGACTTTGGGGTGTATGGACCTTGATTTGGCACTTCGTGTGGATGAACCACTTGTCCCCACAAAATCAAGTATGCTGACTGAGAAGGCTTCTTATGAGCAGTGGAAGCGGTCTAATTGCTTAAGTTTGATGCTCATTAAGTCTCACATCAGTAAGGGCATTAGGGGTTCAATCCCTGACTATGACAAGGTTAAGGCTGTCATGAAGGCTATTGAAGAGCAATTTGTGACATCTGATAAGGCATTAGTCAACACCCTAATGAAGAAGCTCTCAACATGAAGCTTAATGGTTCTAAAGATGTGCATGAACACATTATGGAAATGCATGACATTGTAGCTTAACCTAAAACATTAGAGATAGAGATTTTTGAGTTGTTCTTAGTAATTTTATTCTTAACTCTCTTCCTATGGAATATGGTGCTTTCAAAATTTCTTATAGCACACAAAAGGAGAAAGGGTCAGTAAATGAACTTTTGGCCATGTGTGTTCAAGAGGAAGAGAGATTAAAGCATGAAAAACTAGAGACTGCCAATCTAGCATTTCATGAAGGGAAAAGGCCGAACGAACAAAATTGTTCCACAACAAAATAACAAGAAAGTGCAAATGAAGTGTTATGACAATAAAGATGAATGCTTCTTTTGCAACAAAAAGGGATGCATGAAGAAAAATTGTCCTAAGTATAAAAAGTGACTCGAGAAAAAGGGTAATCTCTTTTCTCTTGTGTGTTATGAATCTAACTTTGTTAAAGTTCCTAATAATACATGGTGGATTGATTCTGGTTCTACAATTCATGTTGCCAATACTATGTAGGGCTTTCTTAACCTAAGAAAACCAACAACAACTAAACAAGGCATCTATTCAGAAAATGGGATTCATTCACATGTGGAGGCTGTGGGGACTTTTAGACTGATTTTAAATTCTAGCTTTGTTTTGGATCTTGAAAACACTTTTTATGTTCCATTATTTTCTAGAAATTTAGTTTTGATTTCAAAATTAGTACCTTTTGAATATACATTCAAATTTAGTGGTTCAAGTTTCAATGTATTGAAAAATAATGTCATTATTGGTAGTGGTTTTTTAACGGATAGGTTATATAAATTTGATTTGGATCTTTCATATGAAAATAGTTTTTAACCTTGCGTGATGGAATTGGCATAAAGAGAAGTATTACCAATGAGAACTACCCTATGTTATGGCATAGGAGATTGGGGCATATCTCAATGGAAAGGATAAAAAGATTAGTGAATGATAGAGTTTTAAATACTCTTGATTTTACTGATTTTGGTACTTGTGTAGATTGCATCAAGGGAAAGGAAACCAACAAGTCCACTAACAGTGCCAGAAGGAGTTCTAATATTCTTGAGATCATACACACAGACCTCTATAGACCATTTACTCCACCTTGTTTCAATGGTCAGAGATATTTTGTCTCATTTATTGATGATTATACACTGATATATGTATCTCTATCTTTTATTTGATAAGGCTGAGGCATTTGATGCTTTTAAAACCTATAAAGCAAAGGTAGAGAAACAAACAAAAAAGAACATTAAAATCATAAGATTAGACATGGGTAGAGAATATTATGGTAGGTACACAGAATCAGGATAAATACCTGGTCCATTTGCTAGGTTCCTTAAAGAAGAAGGCATAATTGCTCAATATTTGATGCCTGGTACACCATAATAAAATGGTGTAGTTGGAAAAAGGAACCATACACTTATGGACATTGTAACGAGCATGCTCAGTTATTCCAATGTTCCCATAAATTTGTGGAGTGAAGCTTTATAGACCACTGTGTATGTCTTAAATCAGGTTCCATCTAAAGTTCCTAAAACACCTTTTGAATTATGAAAAGAGTGGAAACCAAGTTTGAGACATTTGCACATATAGGGTTGTCCAATTGAGGTAAGGGTTTATAACCTACACTTAAAGAAATTAGACCCAAGAACAATTAGCGGTTTTTTCATTAGCTATGTTGAAAACTCCAAAGGTTTCAAATTTTATTGTCCTTTACACATGCCTAAAATTGTTGAAGCTAGAAATGCAAAATTTCTTGAGGATCATGAGTCAACTGGGAATGGTTTTCCTCATGTTATAGAATTGAGGAAATAAGGGACCCTATTGAGAAATCAATTAGAGAATTGGTTATTGTTCCACGTGGTATTCTAGATATCATTGAAGAACAACCAATACAAGAATAACCACTCTATGAGGAACAGATCAATACAGAACCTCCTATTCAAATTTGAATGAACGAATGGGAGTAAGGAGATCCATAAGAGAAAAGAAATCAGCGATTTCTAGCAAGTACCTTGTATACCTTCAAGAATCTAATTTTGATGTTGGACCTAAAGTTAATCCTAGTTCATTTTCACAAGCCATGAATGGAATCAATTCCACTTTATGGTATGATGCCATGAAAGAAGAGATGAAATCAATGGCAATAAACAAAGTTTGGGATCTTGTTGAGTTACCAAAAGCAACTAAAGCCATTAGCTGTAAATAGATCTATAAGACCAAAAGAGATTCTTTTGGTAACATTGAATGATATAAGGCTAGACTTATAGCTAAAGGTTTTACTCAAAAGGAAGAAATTGATTGCCATGAGACATTCTCTCTAGTTTCGAAGAAGGACTCATTTCGAATAATCATGGCCTTAGTAGCTCATTTTGATTTAGAGCTACACCAAATGGATATGAAGACGATTTTTCTTAATGGGGATCTTGAAGAAGAGTTATACATGGTTCAACCTGAGGGGTTTTCTTCAAAGGATAATCACTTTGTTTTTAAGTTAAAGAAATTTATATATGGACTTAAACAGGCCTCCTTCCAATGGTATTTAAAGTTTCATAACATTGTTACTTCGTTTAGGTTTACGAAGAACATTGTTGATAATTATATATACCTTAAAGTTAGTGGGAGTAAATACATATTCTTAGTCTTGTATGTAGGTGATATTTTTACTTGCATGTAGTGATTTGGGTTTGCTACATGAAACAAAAGGATTTCTTTTTGAAAACTTTGAAATGAAGGATATCGATGAAGCCTTATATGTTATTGGCATAGAGATTCATAGAGATAAATTTTGTAGAACATTGGGACTATCTCAAAAGACCTACATTGAAAAGGTTTTGGAAAGATTTAACATGAAGTCTTATTCACCTTCTGTAGCACCTATTGTCAAAGTGGACAAATTTAGTCTAAGTCAATCACCACAAAATGATTTGAAAGAGCAGATGAAAACATACCTTATGCATCTGTAGTAGGTAGTCTCATGTATGCTCAGGTATATACAAGACCCGATATTGGGTTTGTGTTAGAAATGTTAGGCAGAGATATCAATGTAATCTAGGCCTTGAGCACTGGAAAGCTGCTAAGAAGGTTATGAGGTATTTGCAAGGAACTAAGGACTACAGGCTTACATATAGACATGCGGAATCACTAGAGGTGATTGGATATTCAAATTCAGATTTTGCTGGATGTTCAGACACTAGAAAGTCCACTTCAGGATATATCTTTCTTTTTACTGGAGGAGCTGTATCTTAGAGAGGCATCAAGCAGTTTATAACTGCTTCGTCGACTATGCAAGTAGAATTTGTTGCATGCTATGAAGCTACTACACAAGCCTTATGGTTAAAGAATTTTATCATACGACTAAGGATTGTTGATTTTATATTGAGACCACTAAGGAGTTATTGTGATAATTTGCCTGCAGTTTTCTTTTCTAAAAACAATAAAAGTGGCAGCTGAAATAAACACATTAACATAAAGTATCTTGTTGTCAGATAAAAAGTCAAGGTGTAAGAAATTGCAATTGAGCACATCAACATTGAGCTGATGGTTGTAGATCCCATGAAGGATTGTTGGCTAAAGTACACAATGATCATGTGGTTCATATGGGACTAATTAACTCCTTTGATGTATGATTTTACTTTCTCATTTTGAGGGATTCTCAATTGAGAACAATATTTATTTAGAGAATAAATTCATGACCTTTGATTGTACACTTAAAATATTTGTCATGTTTGTTTTCTGCTGGGATAAATAAAGTAGGACCCGAATGGCTATTTGTTAGCCATTTGTAAATTAAATTATTTTGTTAAGTACTCATTGATAAGTGTCATACATTGTAATTCATAGAAGGAAATGTCTATTAAATGGGGCACAACTGCTATGATTTGTATAATAACACTTACCAATGGAGTATGAAGATTTCAATATTAAGGTTTATGCAAATTTAATGGCCATAATTCAATACATAGCACCCAAAATTATTTTTTCCCATCTAATAATTTTTCTTCTTCTTTTTGTTTGGTATTTTTGGTCCTTTCACTTTGGTTAGGGCCCTCTATTTAATTGAGACTTACTAAGAATATATTTAATTTTGGACTTAGTATAAATGTTATTTTGGGCTCCAACTTTGACATAATTTTTTAGAGTTAGGGCCGACCATCATTTTAATGAATATTTTAAAAATTTATTTTAAATTTATATTTAGAAATTATTGAAACAAAATTTTAAAATAAAAATATATAAATAATCTTAATTTTTTTTTGGGTGAGTAAATAATCTTAATTAATTATAAACAAATATTGTTTTCACAAATTCATTTGTGAATCCATGATGATGTTGATCCTATTTTACATTGTATCACTAATTAATAAAAAGAATAACAAATGAGATAAAGAGGGTGTTTGGAATATCAATAAAAGTTAGCTTTTGTCAAAAAAAGTAAAAAAATATTTGTCATTCCGAAGAAAAGTTAATATCACATTAACATTTTTCTTTCACAAAAAGTAAATTTTTTAGCACTTCCTAAACACAATAAATTTTTTTTGACTTCTAAAAACCTAAGTAACTAAATAATTTTGACATCAACCACTAAGGATACTTTGTTGGTGGGATTGTAAAAAAAATTTCTCTTGAGAAATGAGAGGCTCTCTACCCTAGGGTGGTTTCCCTAGGTTTATCCCGGTTATCTCTAGAGCTTTCTTGGGTTCTTGTGGACCTCTCTCCTTTGATTCTTATAATTTTTGAAAATCTCTCATCTTTTTTTTTTTGGGTAGCTTTTTGGTTCCACTTTCTTCCTCACTCTCATGTCTACTCACTCGTTTTTTAGCCCAAACTCTTGCTTTCTGTGTGAGTTTTTCTTGAAATGGCTGGGTCATCTCTTTTCAAACTCTTTTCAAGATGGTGATGAGATCAATGAGGAGGTGGCTAATCGTTGTCTGATAGGGAAGATCCTAGCTCCTAAGCAGTTCAACAAGCAAGCTGTCTCTACTATTATACACAGTGCTTGGAAGGTGCGAGCCCCTTTCTCTATTTCGGCTTGGAATGAAAACCTCTTCCTTTTTAACTTTGATGAGGTAGAGGATCGTAGATGGGTGCTTCGAGAGGCTCCATGGTCTGTTATGGTACATCTGATGAACCTTCAACCCATGAAGAAAAGAACCCCAATGGCAGAGTTGGAGTTCATTTGGAGCCCCTTCTGGGTTCAGATTCATGGACTTCCTTTGGGTTAGCTGACAAAGATGAATGAGGAGATTATTAGCAGGATGATAGGACAACCCATTAAAGTTGATGCCCAAAGTGAGGATTCTTTCCTCAATAAAAACTATCTGCGAATAAGGGTGGCACTTGACATTACTAAGCCATTTCCTAGAGGTTTTCGTCTCTGTGGGAGCCAAATAATAGCAGAATCAGATGAGCCGAGTATATACTCGGAGGCCTAGGAGATAGACATTATTCGGCCCTATCCTGCATGATCCGGAGGCCGAATATAATAAATAGGCCGAATAGTTACTGGATTATGGAGCCGAATAAATAAGAGGATAATGGGTGAAAAGTGGGCCAGGCCCCGAGGCCCAGGAAGCGAGTATAAATAGAGGAACAACAGTCAAAGAAAGGTATGTGAGAAAAAGCAAGCTTAACTTAAAATACAAGCAACCAAGAGAGTATACACTAACTTATCCGTCGGAGTGCTAATTCTGGCACCCCCGACCAGAGTGTTCATTCCTTTTCAGGTGACTAGCTGTGGATCTCGAGCGTCCTATTGGATCCAAAGAATATTTCCAAACCACTCTCCCACAATTGGCGCCGTCTGTGGGAATACTCAATTACATCCATGGCAGGCGTAACGGAAGATCCTCCGATAGTCACTGACGAAACCACCCAGAGAGATGACCTCACTCCAACGAACATGCTAGGACCGGAGAACATCAACGCGAGACACGCTTTGAACTTCGACTTTGTTGCCCAGACCTCACCCATAACTTTAGCACATGAGACAATGCAAGTGATCGTGGAACAGGCGAAGCAAAACGAACAGAGGTTGGAAAACATGATTGCTGAGAACGAGCGCCTCCGTCAGGATTTGGTCTTGGAAGTGGCAAAGTCTAAACAAGTTATATGCCAAGATCCGGGACGACCTCTGAGAGCGGATGGCCGGAGACCTCGAGTTAGGAGACAAGATAGTGACAGCGACTCTGACTCATTATCTCCAGAACCCAAAAAGAAAGGACGACTCTAAACTACCAGTTCCTCTGAAAAGAGTCCACGTGTAAGGCATAAGCGAAGACGAAATGGTTCAGACGAGGAAGACCAGCACGATCCCTTTGTGCGACGGATCGCAAGGGCAGTGCTACCCAAGAAGTTCAAAGCCCCGTTATTCACTTTGTACGACGGGAAATCGGACCCCACTGATCATATACGTCATTATAAGCAAGCCATGATGCTGCTTGCAAACGACGAGGTTCTCATGTGCAGAATATTTCCAAGCAGTTTGGGACCGTTGGCCGTCAGATGGTATTATAAGCTGGAGCCAGCGTCGATTAAGAGTTTCCATCAATTATAGAAATCCTTTAGGGCAAGATTCATCACCAACGAGGTCCAGCCAAAGCAAGCCGACTCTCTCTGGGCAATACAGATCCAGCCAGGAGAAACCTTACGAGCATATTCGGCGCTATTGGGAATGCTTCAATCTTGTCGCCGACGCTTACAACGACTCTATGGCCATAGCGCCTTTAAAATGGGGTTGCATCCCGATAACGCTCTCCGCAGTTCCTTGACTAGAAGGCCCCCCAAAACGGTCTGGTCGTTGATGAAGAAAGTCGAGGAATACTGTAAAATGGAAGATGACGCCTTGCGGGTTAAAGCCAGGAACAAGGCCAATCAGACGGCCCCTTCTAAAATTGTTCAGCCGGTAAATTCTGTACCACCTCAGAGCCCCGAACCACAACAACGGGCTAAACGAGACAAGAGGCGGGAGTCATGCCGATCCAACGACCAATGTTCCTACCGAGCTAGTGAACAACTTCAAGTAGATAGTAAGCGCACAAGGCGCACGGACAAGAAGTATACGGAGTTGTCAGAGCCGATCAACGCGGTTATGGCTAAAGTCCAACACCTTCCGTTCTTCAAATGGTCATCCAAAATGGTGGGACCTCCCGATACGAGAAGACGGGATAGGTGGTGCGAGTATCACAAAGACCACGGCCACGATACCGAGAGTTGTTATGCATTGAAGGATCACCTAGAGGAATTGGTACAAGATGGTCGGCTACAACAGTACGTCCGAAAAGGCAATTCAACCAAAGCAATAGCCTTACGGCAGGATTCACCTCCACTCAGCGTGATCCACATGATATACAGCCTGCCAATGGAATCCACGGTGCATATGATTCAGTCACATCCTGACCCCCAAAAGCAAATCACACTAGCAAAACGACCCCATGAAGCTCCAAGTATTACGTTCGACGATTCTGATTTGATCGGCGTAACGCTCCCCTACATTGATCCATTGGTCATCGAACTACGCGTAAATCGATTCACCGTTGAGCGCGTTCTCATTGACCAGGGGAGCATTTCGGAAGTCATGTACTACAAGACCTTCATCAAAATCGGGTTTATCGAGTCGACCTAATTCCGGCTCCTTATCCGTTATTCGGCTTCAACGCCAATCCAGAATATCCGTTGGGCAAAATCACATTACCAGTTCGAGCGGGCTCGCGAACAGTGGATATGGAATTCTTGGTTGTCAAGCTGCCTTCGCCGTATAATCTCATCATGGGACGAACTTGGCTGCACACCATGCAGGCCATGCCAATCACCTATCATCAATTGCTCTGCTTCCCGACTGAGCGAGGCATTGAACAAATCCGTGGTTCCCAGAAATCGGCAAAGGCATGTTATTTCCTTGCCGCGAAGACACCAAGAGAACTGGAAGTAAACTCTATTGAAGTGCCGGATCGAGAGAGCCTCGACGATATTGGACGACTCCCAAGTGAAAAGGCCATGGAAGCCCTGGATCAAGTTGAAATTGCCGGGAATCCTGACAGGTTCTTCATGGTCGGTGCCTCCCTAAATGAAGTCGACAGACAGCACCTAATTACCTTCTTACTCGGCAACCTTGACATATTTGCATGGTCGCCGTACGAAATGCCGGGGATAGATCCATCAGTCTCTCAACACCGTTTAAATGTTGACCCCAAATGTAGGCCGATTATACAGAAAAGTTGGCGGTCAGCCGCAGAGCACGCTGCCGCCATTGTTGAAGAGTTTGACCGGTTACTTGATGCCGGAGCAATCAGGGAAGTGACCTATCCTACATGGCTCTCGAATACTGTGGTTGTGAAGAAGAAAACTGGGGCTTGGCGTGTCTGCGTTGACTTCACGGACTTAAATAAAGCTTGCCCCAAGGATTGTTTTCCCCTCCCCAGAATAGACCAACTCGTAGATGCTACAGCACGTCATCAGCGTATGAGCTTCCTCGATGCCTACAGAGGCTACCATCAAATTGCCATGCATCCTGAGGACCAAGACAAAACTGCATTCCTCACCCCAAGAGGAACCTATTGCTACAAGGTTATGCCTTTTAGGCTGAAGAATGCAAGGACAACTTACCAAAGACTAGTCACTGCCATGTTCAAGGAGCAACTCGGCCATACTATGGAAGTGTATATTGATGATATGGTGGTCAAGTCCAAAGAAGAGCAAACTCATCTAATCGATCTGGAAGAGACATTTGGCATTTTACACAAGCACAGAATGAAGTTGAACGCTTCCAAATGTGCGTTTGAGATCGGCTCTGGCAAATTCTTGGGATACATTGTCAACCACTGAGGAATCAAAGCCAACCCGAGGTAGATCATAGCAATCCTAGAACTCGGCTCCCCTCGATTGGTCAAGGAGGTTCAAAAGTTGATGGGGATGGCCGCCGCACTCAACAGGTTCATCAGTCGTTCCACGGACCGCTGCCGACAATTCTTTCATACTCTACGGCAGGGTAAAGCTTTTGAATGGACACCTGAGTGCAAAGTTGATTTCAACGGTCTGAAGACTTATCTCCGAGCAGTTCCACTATTGACAACACCATCGGCAGGGGACCCGCTCATTTTATATCCGGCCGTTTCCGACAGGGCCGTCAGCGCCGTACTGTTAAAGGAAGAGCTTAGGGAGCAACGACCAGTGTATTATGTAAGCAAGGCAATGGTTGACGCTGAAACACGTTACCTTCCGTTGGAAAAACTCATCCTAGC